>DWME01010528.1:0-10154 GCA_018244795.1 Parelbella ahira ahira
TGGTAATTACTGGAAGAGCGGAGCATCCTAATACAGGCACCCTGTGCTTAAAAGGAGGCTCCAGAACCCTTATAATTTTAAGTTAAGATTGTAAAGAAATAAAGATTTATTATTTATTTATTATTATTTACTAGAAATCTATAAGTCCATAAGTTTATGTAAAGGAAAACAAACAAATTTTTCTCGTTACGCACAAATTGTTAAAATCGTCGCTAATAGACATACATGCATGTACCTACCTACATGTAGGTAGGAACTCGTGTGTCTCACGAGTAAGTTACGCTACCTGCTTGAACTATAAATATCGGCTTTTTTTCTTTTCTGAAACTATGAATTCATAAATCCTCTTTACACGTGTGACTCTTGTAACCGTTTAAGATTTTCAACTAGTAATTAAGTATATATAGGCATACATATGTACCTAATTGTTTCAAATTAAATGCATTACAAATATGAACAGCAATAATATCTGCATGACGACAGGCAGATGCGCGGCTTTCAATATTCTATTAGACATTTATTAACGTTACATCACGCCCCATATCCCCAAAGTGATAGGCAGAGGTGTGTAGTACATTCCAATGTGTCACCAGTTACGTTTTGCGTCCCATCTAATAGTTGGTGAGTCCATTGCCATACACAGGGAATAGATCTAGACTAATACTAAAAATTTCTGCTAAAAAATCTAAGTTAAAAAAAGTAAATTATAAAGTTAGAATAACATATAATACAAACTTCTTTGTATTATTTTAGTTAAACTATCCCACGAATTTTTGGAATACTTCACAGAACATACTTACATTTAAGTTTACTAAATCAGTGTTTGATAGAATAATTGAACTGCCGGCGCGACGCAGAGCTACATCAGTCATAAATCTAAATAGTCAACAGCATCCTGGAAATAAAAATTAATGTTTAATGTTAACCATTAAGTACGTACGAATATATTTCAATTGAGTATTGTATTTTTTTATCTTTACGCCTGTTTCCCGGATTATGCAAAGTAGTGTAGTACCTACTCTAGTACGATCTAGCTGTTAAATTCAACGTAGAGCCGTAGAGCAGGGGGATACCCTATTGCACTGTACCAGGCAAAAATCCAGACTCCGGGCTACCACTAGCAATTCTACGTTAGAAAAGTTCGATAGTATCCATGCCGGGAATCGAACCCAGAACCTCTCAACCAAAAGACAAGCTTGCATCCACTGGACCAACGCGGCAGTTGTATTGTATCTTATTTATTATACTTATGTGCGCAATGAAGTGATTTACTACATCAAGTGTTGGAAAATGTTTCAATGTGTATTAAGTTGTACGTACAAAACGTCCGTTTCAAATCTATGGTATGGTTTGTGTGTCCGTAAATAAATAAGTAATACACGACGACATAATGCACGGACGATATTTATTAAAAAGCGTAAGAAAAGTTAAAAAATACGACACAACATGACACGTTTACACGTAGGGTTCCAAATAGGGTGGCTGTGCATCCCCAGCCCAGATAAGATCTGCAGCCTGCGCCTGACACCTGGCCCCGCCCCACGCGACCCTCAGCAGCGCCCTTTGTTTATGCACCGATTGCAATAAACAAGCAAATGAATAACTGACTATGTGCTCCATAGTTATTAAATGATTTTTGCCGTATGATTGAAAACATTTGTCGATGACATGGAGTGGATTAGCCCGTGTTACGATGTTTTTAATGTACTGAAAAGGCAATAAACCGTAATAACAAATAGGACTTATGAAAAAGACATTAAATTAAAAAATAGCTATGTCTCACAAATGTCTTTCCCTATCAAGTTTTTAAGTACCTACCTACTTATAATAAAGCAACAAAACAATTTTAACACATAGTCTGTAATTTACAGTTACAAGCATATTGCAATTTAAAATTACATACAAATTGTAATTGTAAATTACAAATAGTGTCATTATACTTATCTACTATCACAACGAATTGACAAATGAGAACAACAGATGGCGCCGTACGGGTACCTACTAATTCGCGATGTCTCGTAACCGTTTTTTTATCTATTTCGTTAAAGAATACAGCTCGATAATACGATGCCTGGTAGGATTAATACAAATTTGTTTATTATTAATTAGACCATGTAGAGAGCGCAGAAAAAAAACGAGAATGTACAGCAATGCTAGCTCCGTTCTCCACTCATCATCCACTTAGGCATCAGACTGATTGTCTAATAAGCCAAAAACGCGGAAAGGCGCCACAAGAAATTCTCGGCTAATTTATATCCTTCCGTATTGGGAGCCACTGGAAACATCGAACGGTCATCAAGCGACTTAAAAGCTCATCTCTGTTATCATAGGAGTCTATATCAAAGGCAAAAGATCCGATGGAAAGACAATCAAAGTGACTCAAAAACCTTCATAATAAATCCGTCGAACTAAAATTGCAAATTTATTCGGGCGAGGTGCAAAAAAGAATGTATGATAAAATACAATAGAGTTGGAATTCTAATGCACGCAGCCCGGGCGGTCGTTTTTCCACTGGAGCCTTTCTGTAGAGGCTGAAATCTTTATTTATTAGAATCGGTAAATTATAAAAGATAAGTGTTTTATATCCGTCCGATAAACGGGAGCAAAAAGCTTATACAGTTAACATCAACATATCGTTACACGATAACTCGATATCGCTCTGTAGATGAGTTTTTTGTAATCCACAGTTTGGCGACCGAGGCTGCGGGTAGCGTCATGCGAGGAACGTAGGTTGAAGTATTTTCAATTAAGTCAATTTGACACACATGGCATTAAATAATAAGTATTTTAGTAGGGAAAAATTTTGATTTGAAAATATCAATGAAATTTTTCAACAATACAGGCTTATGTATGTAATTTGAGTTATCTTAGGTCCATTTGTACGTCATTCACATAATGAATGAAAAACGTGAATTGACGCTCATGTACAAGAAACTGGTTTGCACGTCGCTACAAATAACTAAAGACTGAAACTTGAGGTGATATTTTTTGTATGAGCAATACTTATGTTAGCTATGTACTCGCCTCATTGAGCGGGCGCGTACTGTTTACCTCAAGCTGTTCACGTGCTTCAATGAAAGCCGCCCTACTGCGTGCGGCCGGCTTCTTACTGGAAGATTTGTTGTGAAGACGGCGGCAATGCAATGCGAAATATTTGATTAAAGCAGTACAGCAGATACTGCAAGCTTGAACTGAAGCCTTGCAAAAACTATACGACGTGTTCGATGAAACGACACGTTTCGCCTTAAAGGCGTCCCGATATACATATGTATATGTGTACATAAATGGAGGGACGAGTATTTCATAAGGTTACTAGCTCTTGCCCGCGACTTCGTCCCGTGGAATAGTTCCTTTGAGCAACATATTGATTTTTTTTAGTAAGTATACCTACTTCATTTGCATTTCGCCACCGCCCCGCCACAATAGAGGAATAGTAAAAATAAACATATTTGATCTTTCATATCAGCGCTGGATTGTGGAGGTAATATTTTTTAGATGGCGTATAATATCTTCTAAAATATCTTCTTAAGTATTTATTTGATTAATATAGTATGAAAGACAATTTTGTTCTATATTAAATGGCAAAACTAACGAACGAAAGTTTATTTATATCAGGATTAATATAGAACAGAAGAAAACAGCCTCGAAAATAACGTGAATTTTTATTTAAAATTTTGAATATAAAAGTAAGTATTTATTGTGAGTTAACCTATAAGAGATAGAGACATGCTATCGAGGACTTTTTTGTAGTATTTTTGTAGATCTACAATTGTCTAGTAGCTACCTTATTTTAGTGTATCTCTGCTGGTTTACGCAGCGCACGCGTACTCTCTTCTCTCTCTCTCTTCAACAGTCATCGTTATATTTCAGTCAATTTACATAAAGCCGTTATGTACTATTAAACAAATTCTTCGAGAGTTCCCCAAGAATTTCACTATATTTTATCAAAAACACTACAAAAATCCGTTGAGAAGATTTTGAGAAAATCGATCACATACAGACAGACAGCTTTTGGGGACTTTGTTTTATAATAAGTATACCTCAACTTAAACTACCATCGCGGAGTTTTCTGTAGACCTTTTCAAGGTGTACAATACTTAGTACATTATTTTGATAAATCTCGCAGGGTTCAGCCTGCGTTTGCAATGAAAGCGGAAAAAAATGTAATTATTTACGACATTACATTAGAAACCTAAAAATAACAGTATTTCTCTACTATATAATAGATGTTATTATAAATATAAACCTTTCTCTTGAATCATTCTATCTATAAAAAAAACCTCATCAAAATCCATTGCGTAGTTTTAAAGATCTAAGCATACATAGGGACAGACAGCAGAAAGCGACTTTGACTTATACTATGTAGTGAAGTGTTGTATTTTTAAACATTGCACATTAAAATTAAACCAAAAAAGAAATATGTGAACTGATTCAAATTTAAGCCTTAATACGACCCTTATAAATACCAAAAATTGGATTGCTTTGAAATCTCAATCATAATTTGTAATATAAGACAGTAACCGTAAATTAAAACCTATTGAAGGTGAAAATACATCCTAAAACGATTAATTCTGCTTTACTCCATGTAATATACAAACACTTATCTATTGCAACTACTCGTAATCTATATTTTGTCGTCATCCATTAACTGATCTTGTATATTTAAGTCAGAAATAAATAAGAGAGAAATATAACACATATGTATTTTATCGTTAAACGCTTCACCGCTAGATTTCATCAAATACACTTAACAATGACAAAGAGAACAAATCTAATTAATATTTATTGGAGACGTTTTATACATACAACTTTGAACTTACTATTGCATATGTACAGACATAAAAACTATAAATAAACAATATATTATGAAGGTATTATGCTACAATATTCCATTTAAATTTTGTTAATGAACTAGCGATGAGGAACGCTTCATATTTAATTATCTCTGTCATAAAAAGCTATGCTATCATATATCGAGTCATATTTTACGAGCGTTAAACTGTTTATTTCACTTCTTCAATAATAAATACCTACATCCGCGGTGACAATATGTCGCCGCATCTATAAATGTCTACAATAAATTGCATAATATTTTAAAATATACAGAATAGACCATCGCGCCAATAACTTCAATTGGTCTGAAAATTGTTATTTAGACAATTCTAATTTAGTGTTCAATATCTGTTTATCTTATTAATCTAAGTAGTTGATTAGATGAAAATGCAATCTTGTAATAGCACCTATACATATATAGATTTTATGTGTTTATATAATATAGTTTTGAGGAGTTTTTTCTAGATATTTTATTTTACGGCTACGCTTACTTGTAATAATTAAAAACTCGTAGAAGGAGGTCGTACGTTACTAACTCCAATGCATCGAAGCGAAAAAATACCTATTGAAAAAATCACACTGAATTTTCTGCTATCGATAATCAGCACAAGATATTTCGCAGTTGTGATGGCGGTCGTCTCACGCTACCCTGTCTAGATTTGTATATATGCAAGTGCGTACATACGTATTTCTACTGTACAGAACAGCTATGTTTACTTCTGTGCTTTTATCTTCTAATCTTCAACAGTCTGCATTACACTGACTGTAAACTAAAAGTTCGAATATGCTATTTTTGCTTCAGTTCCTATTCTAAGAATCATTTTCCCGTTTCAGTTCTATACTTCTGACTCTTCAGAAGAAAGTTCTCACGGTAGCAGAGAGGTTTACTTATAAACTAAATACTGTTTGAAAGTGTATCTAAAAAATGTAAGAACTGTAGATTCAAAATTTATTTTATTAAACTATTAATGGTCTGTTTTTTAACTCCCATGAAACATAACGGCGGGCGCATAACGACTAATATAGGTATGAGCTTTTTATGACAGGCTTACAGATATAAGCCATTATAATATTGAAATGACGTAAAAATTAGAATTCAAATAGTTTTGTCTCACCTGTCTAGATAATACAGTTTTAAAGCAGCTTACACGTGGTATGAATACAAATGAGCCTGAGCGGAAGAGACGCCCGCGCCGGGAGCCCCGCGCGCCGCTCCGTTATCGGACAAGTCTTTTGACGGCTCGTATCGGAGAGCGCGGTGCGATACGCGGTCTCACGTCTCGCGTGCACTCCGCTACATCGAAACTTACTAACTCACTTGCATTCTAATTCTACATTTGCATATCGATAACTTACTTATCTATTCCTAGAGCTCTCTAGGTTGTACCAGCACTAGGGAACCCTATTTAAAGACGTGTTCTTGCAGTCAACAACCTGTCCTGGTTTTAACAAAACGTTCACTCATCCCTATCAGTGGTGGTCTTAGAGCTTTTTCCAATACTTTAAATTTTGTTTTTATCAGGCTGTTCTTCCTTTTCTGATTTTCTTCATAGTAACGAGTTTTAAGTACATTAACTTCGGCTAAAACGTAAAGCCACCTGAGCCCGAGTTGCCCTAACTCTTTAATACGGTACCAATACCCTTACTCAAAGAAATTATAACACTTATCCCCAATTTATTAGTTACCAGCAGAAGATAAAGCGATTAAAGCTGGAATTAGCGATAGGACCGCAGAGGAGTGATCGAGCGGTAACAAACATTTACTGCTCCAAACATCGCATTGCATCGCTGCCGTTTGTAATCAAAATGTAAAACCACTTAAATAACTATTAATCCCATTAGAATTGAACTAACAGGTATTAGTTTTACCAACTGTACCTACCCAGCAACGTAGAGCAGTGTATATGCTATTATTACTATTTGCGACCAGCCGTTAAAATGACTTCTAGCGAATATCTAACAAGTACAACATTCTCACTGTTAAAAGTATTTTGTTCGTGATCTGAATATAAATGAGAAGAGAGGAACTGATAACGTTATCGAACATACACTGCAGCACTGTTTATTGACGTACAAGGCTTTTATTTTAAAAGTTCTGTCTACCGACTACTATTTTACTGCAATAGACCCCAAAAGTACTCAAGGCGTGCTCTTATTTTTAATCGCTAAGTAGCTGCTTTTAAGTCAATATACATTACGTTTTTGTCTGTGACATTTAAGATGCGACCAAGAAGAAAAGACCTTATATATCACAACCAAGGCGATGTTATTGACTGTTTTTGCTATACTTTCCCAGAATCAAACCTGGCTAATGGTCTGCTATCTTTATTCTTCTTCAAGGTTCAACAGGCTATGACCTTAACCCTCTCGTTCTGAGAGCAGGTCCGTAGTCTAACAGTGGAATGACAAAGAGAGGGACAAAGGCTTCAACAATTTAACGATTAGAAGTAGATATGTACGTTATATGTACGTTATATGTATATTAGTGACTATAATATCATTCGAAGGTAAAAATGTGCCAATTGCTAATACACATATATTATAAGCATTTGTTACACAATTCATGCAATATCCAAAATACTTCTTACTAATCATGCTTAATATCAAATTAAATCTGAACCAAAGTCCAAATTACTATGAATCGATTTTTTGTAAGAGCCATCTATTAACAATAAAGCGAGTTTACATAATGTAAATGGTACCCAAAGTTTTCTCGAAGATATGAAACGAAACGTAAAAAAAAATAAGTAATATGCAGTCCTCAGCTCAGCAGAAGTCGGAAGATTTATTTTTTATATCTTACAATGTTTTCCCCTTTGCTTACACAGAGGGTATAATTCACACAAATCTTTATTTTTCTTTGTGTTCACGTGAGGGTGAGTGGTGCCTCCCGCGGCGTGCTGATGATGAGTTATGAGGTAGGCAGTAGGCCGGAACCCGGAAGTCGCCCCTCCACGCCCGACCATCCCGCCTCACTTCCGATACCAATCGGCGGGCTTTAGCTGACATCGCTCCCGTATGTCGTTATTTATTGCCATACTTGCTACTTCTTGTTACATTTCGTAACGTATAATATCTGTAACAAACATAACATCACGCCTGTAATCCCCGAAGGGGTAAGCAGACGAGTGTAGTACGCTCCCACGTTTCACCAGTTACGTTTATGTCCCATGGAATAGATGATGAACCTATTGCCATAAACAATCCATACACCAAGCTACTACTACAACAACATTCTACTAGGAAATCTACGTTATGAAAATCCAGCAGACCCCCACCCGAGATGAACTCAGAGCATCTCAATCAGCAGTCACGTTTGCAACCACTCGACCAACGAGGCAGTCGAATCAAATATACATTTTAAAAAGAATCCCTAATCTAAATGAAATAGGTATAAATTTTTTAAAGAGGTTTAATTTAATAAAATACATCAATTGAAAATGCGACTAACTCGGTTAAGTGCCTCTGTAGTGTTTATTCAATAGCAACTAGGAAAGTACCGCCACGATTTACGATTAAACCATTGACTCGCCACTCGATCTAAATCGTATAGCTTACTGAGTGTTCATAACTGCATGTAGACATCTATCAAGCGTTCGGCGCGCGTGGCGACGATCTTAGCCAGCGGCAAAACAATATTCATAAATATTTCTCGTAACAATAACCACCATAGACAACGTCCGCGAGGAGTCCGCGGCCACGTGCAACGCCGCGGCGGCACGTGCCTGGCGCACCCGCGCCACATCTAATTATTCGCACTTATTAAAAATATATGCCGTCTTGTTGGAGCCCATAAACAATCTGGTTTTGATGTTGACATATTTAATATCTGCATTACGCATAATCGTAACTTGAACAATGTTAGGTAGGTACGTATGGGAAATTTTGTATGTTTTATAATTTTATAAATGAACAATTCAATATACCGTCAAAGTTTGAGACAAAGAAAAATTATAACTAGGTATTGATTTGCTAACAGACGCTATCTGAGATGTAGTTTTGCTTCTACTTACTACTCAGCTATAACGTAAAAAATAAGTAATAATGTGTACAAAATATACAGATGTAACATGTGCAAAATAGTATACACTACGAAACGAAGATCCCCTCGTATTTAATGAACATCCCGCATATAATATTGTTGTGTTGATAACCTAAAAAATTCATAACCACTTCGTAACCACTAAATACAACTGAAAGCACCCTTTAAAATCAGTTTTAAAATACATATTCTAATTCTATTATGGTGAATATTAATCCAACAATAATTAAAATAAAAAACATTAAAAAATAAAATCTTCTTGAAACTCACTAGTCACTGGACGCAGGAGGGGAGGTAATCAGCGGTATCGGTTTGCTAGCCACGACCTTTATAAAATTTAAGTACACGTCTATTTCCTAAGTGTCTGGCTCGGTGGGATGACGATCTTGGAAACGGCTGCAGTAGAAGCTGGATGCGACGAGCCCAGCAGAGGGCGCGATGGCACTCGTCCAGCAGTGGACTGAGGTAGGCTGATGTTGTTGTTGTTGTTGTAAACGTACAAAGATATTGTTTATATATTCATAAAAAATATGCTCATGGTTAATTCTAAATGGCTCTTGGAAGTGATTTAATTATAAGTGAAATATTGTTTGTTTTAATATTCATAGTAAATAAAAATATGTGAATGGAGACCCAAGAAAATATTATAAAAATAATTTTATATTATTTCTTGTAATTACAGTACATATCAAACTTAACGTACACACTATCTAAGGCATTAAATACGACTTATTTAATCAAATAAAAAAAATATTACATTTTAATATTTAAAGAACTTTTTCATTGGTTAGTACACCGATGGTGTACAGACTATTTAAAAAAATTTACGTACGCACGTGACAGCTCTGAGCCGCGCCGTAATATAAATATTTACAAAGCTTGTTATTATTATTATCATCACGCCAGGTTCGTTATCTACAGGATAGGTAGTTAGTGGGTAGTAGAACTGTTTAGTGCAAGTTGATAATATGACTATTAGTTGTTAGTATCATTTGTCATATGAATATAATAATAAAACATTTTATTGCCTTAAAAATTACAACGACGTAATCGCAACTTAAAATTAAACATGTTCTTTATTTAAATGTAATATAATAAATGTACATAGAGGCGATAAAAACAAATAGAAGAATAATTGTTTTAGGCTTGCGGTTATAATCTAGGCAAAAGCAAGTGCCCCAGCTATTGCTACCACAGGATTACGATCCCATGGAGCGCTGTTTTTCAGCCACTCCCTCCTCCCTGAGTTCTTATGCGGGAATTCAAGACTTGGCTCCCC
>DWME01010529.1:0-10154 GCA_018244795.1 Parelbella ahira ahira
CGAACCCAGGACCTCCCGATCGGCAGTCGCGCTTGCAACCGCTCGACCAACAAGGTAGTTAAAAAAAAAATAACAGACATTATGCCACACATTTTTCATTTACAAATTTAACAAAACAATTTACATTCATACTTAAAGACCATATGAAAGAATCGTTTCAGATTGCTGGTTTGCTAGAGATAAACTGTATTTTTTTAATTTAAACTGAATAAGTTACTGAACATCTTGAAGAAATGCATAAATATCAATTATATTGCAATTCTCCTATTAAGTATTTGCAGGTGTAATTCTGTGATGCTCTCCTTCCTGCTCTCTCTATCTCTATCACAGATACACTAAACTCCTCTGTAAGTTGCTAATAAATGTGGATTAGATTATTTTCACAGAACTACATATAAATATGGAGATACAGACTGATTTATACACAGTTAAATAATATTCTATTCAAAGCACTTTAACAATTCCTTAGTAATTAATGTTTCCTCTTCTCTTCCCTGCTGTCTCTACTAGACTTCGATCGTTCATAATCATCATACTTCCTTGACATTTGCCGATTCCTTTTATCATCTGATCGTCTTTCTCTAGAACGATCCAACTCTCTATCCCTAGATCTAGATTTATGTCTTTTGCTTGAATACTCTCGCTTTCTATCATATGGTGACCGTGATCTCCTGTCTCTCTTTTTATGGCTGCTATGGTACTTTGACGACAGTGGTGGGGTTTTTGGTGACTTTTCTTTTTTTGAATCTCTCTTGGCATCCTTAGAAGTTGAGGCTGTTGGTGATTCTGCCTTCTTCTCCTCCACCTTAGCATTGTCACGTTCTTTCTGAGATTGAATGTGTTTGTTAGCTTGGTAAATCTTTCGCAATAACTCCACCTTGTTTTCTAATTCATCAGGGTTAACTTTAGGTCTTTTGTACAGCTGTAAGATGCTCAATGAAACATCTCTAACATCGTCTTCTGTGACATTGAATAACAAGAACCAATGGGGATTGTTTGGTAATGGTAGACTTATTTTACGGGCTGTTAAATAAATGCAAGCACAAGCAATTGTTTCTGGAGGAAACCTCATAAAGACATTTGTCCGGAGAGCGTCATTCATATAATTCCATGACATTTGCATCAGTTGCTTATGTTTTTCATACTGTAAGAGCTGAAGGTAGACAACAATTAATTTGTGTGGGTGTTTCACATGCACACAGAAACCTAATTCATTAAGGATACGCCTCTCGGCTTTGATGACTTGATTTTTTAATTCTATATAATTTTGATCGACTATCAGTGGGGATATGGTCTTCTGTGCTCTCACTTGCTTTATATGGTGGAATACGTTCATAACATCGCGAATTCTGCAAGGCTTCTCTTCAACTTTCGACGCTAAGTAAACGCTGGCCATGGCAGTTGTTTCCATGGGGAATCTCACAAAGGACTTTGAGTAGTAAAACCTTTGTAAATACATCTGTCCCGTGGCCATAGCGACTTGGGGTAATTTGAGTAAGATGCCAGCGGTTTGTATCATCTCACATCCTAAAATACGAAGGTCAGTCTCCGTCTCGATGTCTAACCCATCGGACTGTGACGGCGTTTGCTTAAAAGCCGATTCAGGTAGTAAACAATTGTGTAATGTAAGAATAATTTTGCCATACTTTTTTTGTGTCTTCGCTGGCGTCGTGGTGGTGGTGGTTTTTGTAGGATTTTGAACAGTTGTTGCGGTCATTATGTTGGTTGTTAATTTGTCACTAAACTGTGAATAACACACTATTTTGTGTCCATAAGCACTTTAGGGCACTGATTTTTAAACTCTTATTGCATCCCGGTCTACATTTTCTGACAATTTTCGATATAAATGTCTATTCCGAAAAGTTAAGCTAAACCGCGTCGACTAAAGAATGACATCCCCAAAAGGCTAAACCAAGATGGCGCCACAGATCGAACAGATGTCAACTTAAAATTTAAGTTTAAAACTAAAGTTTTATTAGTTTATGTGTTATGCAAAACTTACCTTGCGCCATAGTCGCTCTTTTATTTTATTTTTAATGGTCAACTAAATATTTACTGCTCATTAACAAAAACATTGACATGACTGTGACTCAGACAAACAAGTCAACAAATCCAACCATTTTTTAAGCCAATGCGTTCTGTTCCTGCAACTCACAGGATGCAATTATGTGCTACGTTTTTACTTTTAAAAATATTATTCTTTGTGATCAGATTGACTCACTAGGCACATAAATAAATGTGATACACTATCGAATAATAGCTATGATATATTGTACTGTAACAAAAATGTAAATATCAACTTGAACTAGTTTCAGAACGAACTAGGACCCATTATACCGGAACTTAGATTTAGGTTGGCGGCAGTAATTGAAGCATAAGTGTTTAATCAATATAATAAACAACCACCCGAAAACACACCAGAAATTTCAATGACAAGCGTAATTTGATTAATGAAATGGTACTTTCTAGTTAAAACATGCATGTAAAAATTAATCTTAAGTATTAACTTACATCCGGGATCAGTACATTTTTGGATGAAGGAATCCAAAAAATCATGACCTTCACCTGATTCGAAACAGCACTTCACAAAAGACATATTGATAAACTTTAGTATACAATGATTAACAACAAATCATATCAAGATTAACACTCATAAAAGTTAACAAGGACAATATAAGAAAAGATAAAAATATTTAAAGACAATTTTTTCTAGAGTATTTCAAAACGATATCACTTCATTTTTAATAATTATAGCGTTATTTCGTTACAGTTATGAGCTTTGATTAAAATACATAGCTTATTATAACATCAAATTGGGACTCTAATTATGTAAAATAGTGTTTTCAGCACTATGTACGAACTACAGTACAGTAATATTACATATATAAAATAATTTTAGGTACGTTTATTGCTTTGATTTCCACACTGAAGTCAAAATTTTATCACAACGTATTTTTTAGATGTAAAATCACTAAATAGAAAATACGGTGTATTTTACAAGTAGCTATACAATAGCTAAATGTAGAAGGGAAAATGTCAATGGGTCGTACTAAGTATAAGCCCGATAAATAAAAACTACACGAATTGTACTATACTCGTATTCATTGCAAGAGTTTCCTAATTTTGTCGAATAATGCGCGAAGTTCAATTTTCACGGCGCTAGTATCGATAACAACATGAGGAACTGATAGCAACTGGTACGTGCATGTAAAAACAGATGTCAGCACTGAGTAAAAAATAATACTTCCATCCTCGCGTCTTGAACAATCTTTTGACTGTCAATTTATGTTAATAATATTATACTTTAGTATTACATCAATTACGATTTGCGACAGCATCTGAAAAGTGTTACATACAATACTGATTCTAATCCTATTGAAATATAATCATAATTATTATGATGTTCCTTAATCTTTGTTGATAACTACTTTGCAATGACGCCAATTGGTTTTATGTGTATTTAAAATGAGTAGGTATATCACATGTTCAAAGAGGACTTTTAAAGATATTATAATTATAAAATATTAGAAATTTATGTGAAATATTTATGTAAAAAACCTGTAGATATTAAAGTATTGCAGTATTTAAATGTCTTCCAGGCAAACTATGAGGACTCCCTACATTTATTGTCGAGAAATTATTACATTATTGTAGGTCTCGTCGGCAGTATTTGTATTCGTATTTTTTATAATATCTTATAAACCTTATCTCACAAATAAAAGAATTCGAATTTGGCTCTTAACTTAAATTCGGCAGTCGCAAGTTTCAAAGCCCAAGTTACACAGAACCTAGCAACAAAAACATTGATTTACGCTTTAGGTAATTCCTCCTTCTGCCATTGTTTATTGCCTAGTGTGCTAATCAAAATACGATAGTACCTATATCTAATTCAATGACGGACATGGCAACGAATCATTGACGCTATCCTTCAGACAGGTAATCATACTGACGGGTTGTTTAACTGCTATCGGAGTCCTGTCGATGTGATTAGCAAATTATATGTGATCGGCTAGATTTCATATTAGCCGCTGTCGTATCACGATGTTTCAAATAGAGATGAGGCAAATGACATTTTCACACGTAGACAAAATATTTTTGCACTGATTCATGCCGATACCGTATTGACAAATATTGAGATACACTAATGTACGAAATAAAATAAGTAATTTATTATTTTGTTTCGAAATCATAAATATGATAATAATTATATTCGGTCGATTTTGTTACAACATTTAATACATAATTCGGACTCGTTGTTATCGGCGATTTATTCAGAATTTCTTTTTTACCAGTTGATTTATGAAAGTTAGTATTTTAATTATCGTACTCTTCTGCTTTAGTTAAAGTTAATCTTCAAGCGATAGCTGCCTCATTGGTCGTGTGGTTGCAAGCGCGACTGCCGATCTGGATGTTTTGGGTTCAAAGCAAGGGTCGTGTACTATTGGACTTTTCGAATTTGAGTTTCTAGCAGTGACTCGGAGCCTGCATCTGTGCCCGGTGTATGGCAATAGGCTCACCACCTATTCCATGGGACGTAAACGTAACTGGTGAAACCTGGGACTGTACTACCCTCCTGTGTCTACCTCTTCAGGGACTACAGACGTGATGTTACGTATAGCCAAATCTATCCCCGGTCTATGGCAATCTACTCCTAGTAGATTAGTGTACTACACTCCTCTGCCTATCCTTCGCGTATTCCAGCCTTGATGTTACGTTTTTCGTATACAATTAAGTATATGTAGGTACTTACATATATGTATGTCTATTCGGTCTATATGGCTCGTATTTAAATTTTCTGAAAATTTTTGAGGTTTAAGATAAGTTTAAGTTTAAGATTTTAAGTTATTAACAATTTTGGTGTAGTATTACTGACCAAAATAAGAAGTCACACTTTTCCCTATATAACTAAAAGTTGGATATACCTTCTGTCAATAACTGTGAAATATATTATGTAATTTTAATTCTACTGTTCCAAGAATGCGGAATGGATTTTTTGGGCAAAACAAAAGAAATTCTTCCAACACTTGCTAGCTATAAAAATACTTTTATAAATATTTGTAGATATTGTTTAACAAATATTGTAATATGTGTAGATATTCATACAAAATATGTACGTACCAGGTAAAGTCATGACACTTCTTAAGAAGCATTTTAAATGCCTTTAAATATTAGGGCCACTCTAAATAAGTTGCGCGGGAAAGAATGCGATGGAATTATAATGATGAACATAGATATCAGGAAATCGAGGGCTATAATAAGTAAGTTACTTACACATCATTTTCAAATGTATTTTCAGTTTTGAAATTCAATCAACGTCATTGCAAATGATTCAATATTATCAAAATTATAACAGTTTCGTCACGACAATAAAATTACTTGATACCAATATAATCAACATACGGAAATTAAATGTGGAAATGTTTGTTACTAAATCGATACATTATGCGTATTTTGACCACTTTGACGGAGTATATTGCTACATAAAATATTATCTAAGAAATATATATGTAACAGTTGTTAAGTAATATCATATTAAACTTTTATCGCTTCAAGTGAACAAATAGCCAACAATTACATTTCTATATAAGTATAATGGTCTTTTAGTTTCCAAAAACACAATTGAAAACAAACATTGAATTGAATTATTCTGTTAATAACTTAGATTTTATTATAATTTTAGTTTAAGGCGATGCATTATGATTGATTGTTTGATCTTCTATCACTGTAGTACAATCTCTTTGTCTTTAACAACTATTTTCTAGTTTTTAGTTCGATAAACAATAAAAGCGTGTTTTTTTAGTTCTTTTAAACTATTATTTATATATATTAAGAAGGCAGGGGAAATAAGCGGATAGCCCACCAGTAGGTATGTGGTCACCGTCTCTTAAAGACATTTGCAATGTCAGAAGGGTCATCAATGTGTTGCAAGCCCATTCACGGAAGTTTTTAAGAACCCCATGACACAGCGCACCTAAATACCTCCGAAGGAAGCTCATACCATAGTTTACTAATGCCTCGTAGAAAACTTCGTGTGAGATATTATTAATAGCAGTGATTTAATACAATAGCCGGTGTTACAACAAATAATGAAGTTATCATTGAGGACTGTTATTTTCTTCTTTTAGGATGGTTAATCAGATACTTACCGAAGGATACTGAATGTTCCGCTTTTCGCTGTGGATTCGATTTCTACGTACGACAAATATAATGTCTAATGAGAACGAGTAGGAACCTATTTGATTTGGGATTAAATGTATCCACATAACTACGTATTAGCAAACGTAGATATATATGTATATACATATACCTATAATATTAGATGTCTGATACAATATGATAGGTTCTGCCGAATACGTAATGAAACAATCCTGTGTGAGTTGTCCTAAGATAATATTATTATTTGTTAAAACCACATACATGTGCCTATTTAAAAAACCTGTAACTACTCCGTTTTCGCATATTGGCTAATCTGGGTTTCGGCAAGTGATTGATGAGAGCTGGATTGTGCAAGCTGACCCACAAATGTGGCGACTATCGTAGGTGAATCGGTGGCCGATACGAGTGTGTTGCAGTTAATATTTTATTGAGTGTAACGTATACATCCCGTTAATATTAATAATAATTAATAATTCTGTTCTCTCAGTCACACTCTTAATTTTTTTGTGAGTGCATACCATATGAATAAAAAAAATTATAATAAATATCAAATATAAACGACTTATATTCAAGTATTTGTTTTTCTCTGTCAATTTATTTAGGTAATTTTGAAAAGTGAATTTCTGACTTGTTCGTGTTTCGGTTTGCGGTTTCGGTTTCCTGATTGTTAAGGTTTCGGTATCTATCGAAGTATCAAGCATAGTTCTCTCTATAGCTCATATACGCGTCATATGTCATCACTGTTAATACATAGTTTGAATATCTTCGACTTAACGCATTGAGATAGATTAAATATAAATTATATACATTAATATAAAATATAAATAAAAGGATTTAGTTAGTAATATCAGTTAAAGACCTCAATAAATAGAAACAAGAATGAATGAATATTTTTCTTACCAAAAATATTCCTGTTTACCAGATTTGATGCTTTCGCTAATTAAAGTTAAATTAATTATTAAGTCCTGATTGGAAGCCTATCATATTACAGACAGTTTAGTCTCAAAATGCACAAAGAAATTTTAATTTAATTACCAATGCAATATTACCCTGTATTAGGTGTTGTACAAGTCTCCACCACAATTTCGCTGCAATCGGCGGGAGCTTATAAAAAAGGACCTCGGAAAGGTTCGAAATTAGTTGGACTATCACAAAAAAAACATATGAGATAAGTCAGTACATTATCAACGAAAACCTAGTGGATGATACACTTTTAACAAACTCGGTCCTTTCAGGTTATACCAGATTGTGTTATTTGACTGAGACATTTTAAAGACGATTGCTCCACATATGCAAAGAAAGTAAAAATGTGTTGTTAAGTAACATCCTCTTCTAGACAAGTTCAACTTGTCAATTGAGCAACACTTGTTATGTCAATCGCTTATTTTGAATGATAATATGGTTTTATTAATATGCTTTTACAAAACGTAATTTAATTCATTATTTTTTAAATTAAAATATAGTCGTACTGATAATTACTGGCCTCAAAGCTCCGACTTTAATTTCTTTTTAAGATAATAGACTGTTAAACAAGTAGGCTGAAACAAATGCCAGCTGTCGCCCATAGAATTATTGGCAACTGACCTCGAACAGGACTGCAGGAGTAGGACTGTTAGTTTCAGTTGGTTCAATTAGTTGAAATTGCTAATACGATTAATTGTAGCTGTAACTAACTCTATCCCGACAATAGGGAGAGAACGAAACATTTAATTATATATGTGCATGTTAACGAGCAAAAAAACCAAAATTAGTAGACTTAAAATGTATGCAAGAAGTTATTGAGCCTTATTTATGCAACCTTTTTTTTTAATATTTCTTATTCACTTAGACTACTGATTCCTTTAACTTTTATTGACGCTTCGCTATTAATTAGTATATGGATAAGAACTATGTTTTTTTTTGTTTTTCGTTCTTCACGTACACCTAATTTATTCTTTGAAGATCCCTAATCAACATAACTTTATATTATGCGAGCAGTTGTTCATTTTTAAGTAGTCCATCCTAGCTTTAACCAGAGGATCTTATCCTATTTTCCTCTTAAGCCTCTTCTCGCTAACATTATTACAAAGTTCATTTCTAGAATTCCATAGATATTTTTTATAACGTTAAAAAGGACTAATAAGTAAATCTGTGGTGATTTTTTTAAAAAAACCTGTGTAATATTGTGACAGTTACTACATTATTGTCCGTGTGTTCTTATTAGGGCTCGTTAGTCTATTTCGTGACTAAAATTGTTGAATTATAACCTTCTACTCTAGTTTATTAATATGACCGAGATCTAAGATAACAGAGTCAATTGTTACACTAGAATTGGTTCGGTGACAAACGTTTCAACTTCCAAGTGTAGCTAGAGCTAGCTTTATAAAAAAATATAAATCAAGCCGTTTTCCTTGCGAGCACGGCCTCCTTAGGAATTATTATTCGCAGCAAAGCCTTTTAGACTACGTAATACTCTCTCACTAGCCAATTTTAAACTCATTCAGTCGACCTCGAGTTACGGAGGAGAGCGGCTGTTCTTACCGCCATCTTGATCTGTCAAACTACGCGCCAATTTGTGCAGTGTTTTTTTCTTTTAAGTTGTAAAAAAATGGCATGTATTAGATAATAGTGACTACAGTGATTTTACAGGTTAAAATATAATTGTGTTTTTCAAAATAAATAGTATCTACCGTTGTGCTTATCTCGTCAGGATTAGATTTTAGATCTCAACCTGTGAGAAGTGTTGCGAGTGATTTCAGTTACTTTTTTGCCATTTGAACTGTCGCCGGAGTCCTGGTTACGTTTCTTTTCGGTAAGCAAATTTTTTTTGTTTTAAAACTTTTGATAGAGCACGCTAACACAATAGTCTTAGCTTTAAAAAAACACTTTTTATAAGCGAAGATTTAAAAATGACTAATACCGAATATAGGTACATATTATTAGAAAAAATATATTATTCTACCTGTTATTATCTAATTTTCCGGCTTCACGTAATCATTCGACCTTATAATATGTTTATCCTCCAGTTTTCTAGTAATTATAACGACTTCTAAGCGTAACAGGTTTTTTATGACGTCATAGAAGTAAAATTAATATTTTGTTTCTCTCGTCAGTCACCTAATGGAATGAATTTAAAGTTTGTAATATTGTTATCAATATTACAAAGCTTTTTAGAGTTATAAATGTACTTGCATTGACGGCCTTATCTGAATGAATGTAACAAGTTACTGATGTGGGTGTAGCCTATAAGAACATTAATACAATTACTAACATTTATCTACACTTTTTGTTGTAATACCAGAATTCGATATAAAATGTCTGTCACGTTATAGTTTCCATGTCAAACATAAAATCCGCAACCTTAACGCTCGTAAAAGACTACGTGCAGATTTAATATTAATTCTACAACGTGTCTCGAAACGTGACATGTGTGTCATATATGAAGCAGCGTACTTACAGCTCAATTGTGTTATTTACCTACTAACTTATGTAAATTTATCTCCCCGATCGTATTTTGCGACATGTACAAATCTAAGGTATAAGTTATGTATGTTACCTTTGACCGTATACTTTTCATTTCGCTATGAGATGCAATTAGATATTTAAAATTAAATTACAAATATTATACTATTACGATATTCTTTCCTTGTTATAGTAAATAAACAAAATGAAGATTAAAGTACTTATGGTTATCCAATGGCGTGGCTTGCTTTCCCGAACAGGTAGGCAAACGAAGGTAATACAGTACTACGTTTCATCAGTCTATTGCCATACAACAGACAAGAATACAGTCTGGAAGCCAGCATTAGGAACTTCAACTTAGAAAAACCCAATAGTGCTCGACTTGGAGATCGCACCCACGATCTTTCAACCGGCAGCTGCACTTGCAGCCACTCCACCAGCGAGGCTTCCATATTTCCAGAACTTCTATTAGTCGTGACGTAACATAAACCAGTAACAAAAATGCTAATCAGAAATGTAGACAAAGAGTTCAGTTACATTTTAAAAGCACTGATTAC
>DWME01010530.1:0-10153 GCA_018244795.1 Parelbella ahira ahira
ATATTCATGGAGAAAAATATTTGTAGAGTTATGTTGAATATTGTTGAGCAAACGAGGAATTCCATTGTTCCTGCTATAACGATGGAACAACTTGATATAAGATGGATAGTGTGAACTTTTTCCATTTTTTACTCTTGTTCTCAGTTGTAGAATAGAATAATAGGTATAGGCTTTATGTCTACTAATGTTAACATGGTGATTATATAAAAGTTTGCACGCCACAGCTCTTTAGTTCGTTTTACAGTATGAAATGCATCAAGGCGAGGTTTTTTTATAATAACCATTCAATATGTTGATATGTTACATGATCTCTCTATAAAAATTGTGAATATGCCAGTAAAATTACTATGCTGAATCGTCGATGTTCGAGTTTAACAATAAACATTCTAATATTTATGAGCTTAATAGTTGTGTTAGTTAAATTGAGACTAATTTATATATTACTGGAAAAAAAAACAATTAATTACATTATTATTATGTTTTTAAATTTTAAATTATGCCTTTGCCTGCGTCGTCTCTATAATATGAAACCATCTCTATGTTAAAAGATGAATCGCTGTGTTAAATCATTAACAGGAATTTTTCGACTGTTGGATCCCCTTTTTTTTCTACCATTTAATAATTTAACACAGTTTTATTAACTCGGCGTTGTAATTTTATTATTTACTTTTTTTTGACCCACCATCGGACACGTTTTCCTTTTAATAAATTGTTTTACTAAAATAGCGGGCCGCGATGCCATCTTGTGCTATAGTACAGCAACTATACGACACATGATACGGCTTTTTTGGAAATACTTATTTAAAATGTCCGTATAAATGAATATATCCCTATTTTTGTTTGTTGTTTGAATGTTTTGTTTAACTAAGTACCACTTTTCTTTCTATGCACAAGAACGGATACTAAGGGATACAAATAATTAAATTAAATGCAATTAAATTATAATAATATTAGGCAGTGATAGCCTCGTGGTTTAGGAGTCAACCTTCCATTCACTGAGTCCTGGTGCGTACCGTTTTGCAAATAAATTGTGCGTTTTAAGATTGATTGTTTACTTGTTAAAACATATCGCTCATTTTCGACTAGTGTTATATGTCAAAAACACTACCTTTCAGCAAACAGTTTAGAAAATTTGTAAATATAATTATTCTGTGACTTATAGACTATAGACTTATATTATATGACTTGTAGACTATTCGACATTTTACATCATGAATGTACACTCGCACAAAGGTTAAGCTCATGTCTCGCTGTGCTAATTATACCCATTTTTGACTGCATAAAGGATAATCCACACTATCAATTAAATAAAGATGTGATCAAACTCCCGTAAATGTTTATTTATGCATAAAGCATAATAATGCGAATAAATAAAATCAAACTGCTCAATTGACAAATTATAAGACCTGGATATCTGTGTGGATTAACCCTTAGTTATAAAGTTTACGTTCCAAGGAGATTGTCTGACATATAAATGATAATTGAATAGGTTTTACTATTGTATTTGTTCCTGACATGTCCAGTGAAATATATTTGGAATTAGAATAATTTTTAGGGTGAATTCATCGTAAAGGTTAATTGTATGTTTGTATGTTTGTAAGGTATGTAAACATTAGAGTACTACGTGCAACGTACCGTTCCTCAACGATACTTTGCGAGGTAGTTCTCAATTTAAATACGTATGTGCTGGCCGGCACTCCATGTTATATACTTATAATCCACCAATTAATATAACTTGCCGTTGCAGGTGAAAGCTCGCGCGAGCGGAGAACATCGAGTCGTAACACAAGTGAAAGCACCACCAGGCACAAGGAAAGAGAAAAGGAGAAGTCCAAATCGAGATCAAAGCCCAAATCTAAATCTAAATCGAAATCCAAATCCAAGTCCAAGTCTAAGTCCAAGTCCAAGTCAAAGTCGAAAACCAAGTCTAAAAGCAAATCTAAAAGCAAGTCGAAGAAACGTGACAAAAAGGAGAAAGGTTGTATTACGATAATCGTCGGAGTAATATTTGTTATTCGATGTTCCTTATTTCTTGGTAGATTTGCATAAATGTTCCCATCTCAGTGTTTAAGTAAATGCTAAAAAGGGCTTGGGTTGAAAAGTTCGGAATTAACAATGTTTTCGGTGATCGGTTTACTTACATGAATACAGTACCTAACGATGTAGATAACACAATTTCGGATGATGTCTATAAATTTTCCATTCGATTTCTATTACGAACCTAGAGCTGGACACTTACGGTCACCTAAAATGGCGTGGCACCCCACTTTCCATCCTTATGGATGAACTCAATAAATGTACCTGTGTAATTCGCAATCACTTCAGTTGTTCAATGGGCGGTTCAAAGTAAGGTGTATATGTACTTTAAATGTATGTGTACATTTTGCTGTATTAAGTATCGATGGAACTCTTGTAATGCAGAAGCTAACAAAGGATGGACAAAACTAAAGACTTTTGAAACTAGCCACCTCAACAGACTTGAGCCGAAATGGACGTGAGCTCACTCTGTGGGGAAGAATATCGCGAAGACATGGTACGCTACCATCACTATCAAGTTGTCAACGTGACATGCGACGTCTCCCACGGCACGATATGATGCATTATGAAGCGCTTGGGAATCCAGCTCGTCGGAGTCGCGCCAAAATTTGAGTTGAGATTTGACGTGAGTGTCAAATTTTGGCTATACATCACGCTATTCGTAGTACACAGTAGTATAGTCAGAATTAGTATAGAACGCGTTAGTGATCGTGAGTGCCCAGCTTAATAAAGAGTCGAGACGTAGGTCTATTGAAATCTCAGTATAGTCTGACAAGGCCGTTTTCCAAACGTAATTCATTATTTTATAATATCAACTATTGATTATACATTCTCATTTAAAAACTGCGTAATATAAATTAATAAACGGTGAGTAACTGCGTAATTAGGTGTCAATTACATAAAAAGTTAATACCTACTGTCCTGGATTATTAAAGTACTTAACTGCAAAGAGTACTGATAAATCAAAAAAATTTACGTGTAACGCATGCATAAATTTTTACCCCGTTTTCGTA
Source organism: Parelbella ahira ahira (assembly GCA_018244795.1). Lineage (NCBI taxonomy): Eukaryota > Metazoa > Arthropoda > Insecta > Lepidoptera > Hesperiidae > Parelbella > Parelbella ahira. Next base: position 3,051 of record DWME01010530.1, read on the forward strand.
ATTTAATCTTTGAACCGTGTAATCCAATAATGTTATTGTCGTAAATGTTTAATATAAAATATTGTAGCAGAATGATGTAACGTTGCTTAGCAATCAATAGTTGGGCTGTCGATATTTTACCTCGGAATTCAGTGTCAATTTCTTATCCAAAAATAGTATGGGTAATAATTGATAATATGAAATCGATTTGTCATTATATTTTAAAAAAGCACAGATACAACTAATCTCTTGCAATAAAAATTCCATTGATAGACTCCAAAGTATCAGTTAAAATTATCGAAAAACTTTGTCAACAAAGGTTTTTGAAATTGTTATTACAGCCACATATATATTGTTGGTATACAAAAACTAATTTGATTTTAATAAAAAAATCAGAGTCAAGTCGTAAAAACTGATTCTTAATATTATCAGTAAAGTGTTTGTTTTTTGTTAAAACTACCATATGGCACGGGTATATTTGATCGGGCTTGTATAACCAAAAAAAACAAAACTTGTCGGTCTGTGACCTACGGGGTAATTGCAAAGCATTCAGCATCTCACTCGCGTGACCAAAAGCATGCTTCTGTCTGTACCTCTGTTTATAAATGACCTAACAACTTTTAGCGCACTGATCATGAACCATCCTCATTTTACATATTAATTCAGGTGTACAATGCGAACAATATACAAAGTGAGACGCAGTTCTGATAAAAATGTCAATATTTTGAATAGTATCTATTACTAAATAATAATAGGTACTCTAACGATAGCGAAAACGTACGTACGTAACGTTGGCAAGTAGTCAGGGGTATGGACACAGACTATAAATAATTTTTTGGTTACTTGGCAACACTAAAAATGCTTTGTTAGTTTTTGTACCTGGTAACTATGCGCTTAAATCTAACATTTTTTAAATAATATTAAATTATGTAATAACACTGCTCATCATATTAACATAAACATCATTGCTAAAATGAGATACGTATAATGTGTATTGTTTTTTGTACTTTTATTATTTGTGGAAAACCTTTGACAGCCTTGTCAGATTATGATTGAAAGTTAATTATAGAGGTGTAGCCAATAAATATAAACTTTCATGCAACTATTCAATTTTTTTTCAACTTTAACAAGTTGCTCAACATTTTTTTTAAATTATCATTTAATATTTCTAGGGTGTAATTTTCGTTATTATGTCAAATGTGTACTTACATACGCATAACAAATTTAATTTGGCTTAATAATTAAATCTATGATATTCTTATTTCATGAAAATGATCAAACTTAATATAACAATGCGTTGAAAAAAAACCCAAGCCATTTTTGATCATTGTCCTTTTACTATGTCGCTTTTTCTATTAAAATGTAAAAAAATAAATCAAATCTTATCTCTGTTCTAGCCGCACTTTACAGGTCAGGTGTAAATATATATTTCTATTATAATAGTTCTGCCTGGCCTATTATAATCTACTATTTTAATGCTTTTTTTTTTCGCTGGCAACACTATAGTTTACTTAGTAGAATTTCGTTCGTGTCTGGCATTGGTTACATAGTGTAACCGCTAATTTATTTATTTATTGGTTGCTACATAAAGATTTCTGACTTACATTGTCCCTTATCTAATAGTTCATCCCAACGACTCTGGAGGTTATTGTTTGTCTTTGTTTATTGCTTGTCCAAACCGTCAATCTTATAAAAGAACGTGTTGGGGCGTGTTGCTGAAATTGTCGTTATGGCCGCTTATTAACGTCAACTTCGTGGTGGTGGTTAAACGGACTGAAATAACGAGTTTGATGCCTTTAGTCACATTAAAAGCACCAGCACTGCTACCATCAACAGTGTTCGGCGACGTGAGATGCAAAGGAGGGCGCTCTCGCACAATAAAGGGGAGTCAAGTGTTGCTTCTTGTTACATTCAAGTTCGTATATATCGTATAATGCACGCTGCATTGCACCCCACTTGATACTCACAGCCTCTTCCCTTGCTACACGAAGGCACACGCCAGCCCGCTCCCGTCTCTGACTGCGACTGACAATAATTTGTTCGGAAACAACAAATAACTTCTATTCGATAGTAACACTAACAGTACTGTACTCTCTGCTATAGATTACGTTAGAATCTATTTTAAACGCCTCCTACTAACCGAAGGTATTTGATTTCTGCATTGTCATTAATGTAATGAGATAATTAACGTCTCTAACACTTGGTATATGGCATTCTTATCTCATGGAATTGAAACATAAATTTGTTTTTATCGAAGTAGCTGTCACATAACATTCACACAAATCATCTAAACAATTAGCTGAATGTAGATAATTAGATGTATTTCTAGTTGAACCGTTGTGCTAGTGGTTATGGACGTTTGTTCTTTGTTATTGGGTAATTGTTACACTACAAAAACTCTAATTTATGTTGTGGAAAATGGCCTCATGTGACCCGCAAATTTTTATTTCTATCCTGCTGTAACATTTTGCTTCTGTCTTGCATGGACTATACTTTTAAGGTTCTAAGTGACATAATTGACAATTGGATAAAGGTAATATTAAACTATTCAGTTATCTTGTATAGTCTTTAATGTCAAAACTAATATGAAATATAAAGTTTGTTTTCAGGCAAGATACATAGTTTGCTGGTAATCAAACATACAGTAATAATGACAAAATTGATTAAAGTGTCATGTGCAAATTTGATATAAAGTTATGAGATGTAACAAGCACTGGTTTAATCCATTCTTTGCATTTATATCTTTAAAATATGGTATATACAATTGCTCTGCAGATACTAGTACAAGGGCTTCTAACAAAGGATCAAGGGATGACAGCAGCAAGAAAGGTGGAAATGCAAGCACTCATGGTGAAAATCATAAAAGGAACAACATGGAGAGCCTAGCACAGGCTGAACATTACGACGGGAAAGAAGCTTCTACGGAAAAAAGCCACTCTTCGGATAACAGGGATGGTAAGACATTTATTTGTTATATACAACTGTAGCATTAAATTGAGACTTGTTAATGTTATCACTTTCACCTATAATCCAGTGGCCATTTTGTCCTCTAAATTATTAGCTATTTGATAAGAGCCACACACAAGCATAGCAATATTATATATTAACACTGGGTTGACTGGTAGAAAATGCCAATTGGCATTAAGTCCGCCCTTTGTTAACAACAATAAAGAATAAAGTAAAGTAAGTAAGTAATACATAAATAAATAAACTAGCCGCCGATTAAGCTAAATTTGTGCTATATATTGTATGTTAATTATTCCATAGTGTATAGAGTATTATTAGAAAAATATAAAAAATATTAAAGATGTATTTATAGATTAGCACAAATGTTAAAACAATTTTGCATAGGTACATACATAAATGATGTATACATTTAGTGCTTTCAGTCTGTTTATATTAAAGAAAGAGAGATGAAAATATTTAGCTGTGTAACTAAGAATTGATTATCAAAAGAAGTACACATTCAAATTGAGCTCTTAAAAAATATGTCTAATCCAAGTGATAACATTATATCTACTAATATTTATTAATTGTTTGATGAAATTAATTGTATTCTAATGGATTGTAACATGACAGAGGGACCCCAGTTGAGCAGTGGAGTTGTATCATCTACACAAGATGATATAGGCCCCGCTATAAAACGCTCATATGCAGATGAAAACCGTGAAGCTGATCCCGCAGAAGATGAAGTCTCTAAAAGAAAGAAAAGAAAGGACCATGAGGAGAAGGAGCCGATGGCGAAACCTGCCCCGGTTTCACGGAGCAGCACTGGCCGGTAAATACATTGTATTATTATGACTATCATCAATAGTATTCAGAATTATTAAAATAACATTATTGCAAAATAATATAATCAGTATCGTTCTGTTGAAAAGTAACAGACTCATGCAATAAAAATAAAATACTCTCTAATAATATCAATGGCACACAATAAAAAAGTTTACTGTGCACCAGACGCGTCTTATCTACGGGCATGTTTTTCGACCCGCTGAATCCGAATTTAAAGTCAGTTTTTGCCCTACACCCCTCCCTAATATCGAGTAAATTGCAAAAAACCGTAATAAATAGCGAAAATTGGATGTTTTAGTAATAAAAATAATTTGTGGATCTAGGGCAAGCATAATATTTCATGTATTTTGAACGGTTGATTACTAAATTCGGATTCAGCCGGTCGAAATACATGCCCGTAGATAGGTCGCGTCCGGTGTACAAAAAACTTTTTATTTGTGTTCTGGTGTTTTTTTTTTAAATTAATTTACATAAACAATGATTGTTTTTTAGAGTTTTGACTGGAAGTAAACTACCGGGCCCCGCGAGCAAGACCGGTGCATCACCTTTAGGCAAAGGAGGGTCTTCTCAGAGTGTTGGTAAGGGTAGTGCAGGTTCAGGAGGAAAGGGCTCCCAGTCACAGGGAAAAGGTTCCGGGAAATCGTCTCAAGGTCATCAGGTATGACATTTTTAATATTTTTTTGTTTAATCATAACGATTTAATTGTTGATTGTCAATCTCAATTTGTATTCATTCATTTCATCTTTAATCACTGTAATATGACTGTGTTCTTTACTTTGTATGAATTTAAAGAATGTACATGTTCATAGATAAAATTTGCCATTTGTGAAAGGAAAATAAATATTAATGTACTTGGTGTCATTTAATAAAGGTTTTGTTCATTGAAATAATAATGTACACTTCACATAGTATTTAGAGCTGAAATAATGTATATTTTATTCATAATATTTCCCAATTTCATATCTTATGTGCTAGAAATCTGGAGGTTCGAAAGGTTCAGCACAGTCAGGTAAACAGGATAGGAAAAGTCCAGTTGCGAGCCCTAAAACAAGTCAGGGCAAGGACAGCGGGGATGCGGACGGCGATGATCAGAAGAGCCATGAGGCAGCTCCTAAAGTACCACCTCTCAAAATCGTAATACCAGGAGGAGCTGGTGGTTCAAGTGGCCGTAATGAACAGGAAGGCGAGGGTAATCATTGGATATTTTTAGATAAGAGCGCTAGGGAGATGCGGTTAGAAGAGAAGGTCACAGTTACTTCTACATTCTTAATACTGCCAAACAGTAAGAAGAGCTTTAAGTGTGATAGCCATCAGCACCTCGCAATGGACATTTTTTTTATTTTAATATATCATACGATCAAGGGCGAAATTAATTTATGTCCGAGTATTAAACTTGCAATGTCATATTTTGATGTTATACCGCTTTTATTGTGTTGAAGATTGTGTGGTACCTATGTAGGTTGGTGATATTGAATGGAATACATGATAAACGTGAAATGGCTATTTACGTAATTTGTTAACTGGAATTTATAAAGTAGTTCTTATTCCTTATATATGTGATCTACGAATTTATTTTATAATTGAGTTATTCTTAACAATATTTATTCAAAACATATGACTATAAGTTTTTTTCGAGATATCGATATATGCACATAAATATCAAAAAGTGAAGAAAACCTTTATTTATATACTGCAGGAATTATAATTAAAGGTATATGATATTAAAATCAACACTAAATATTCTCTTAATGTTGGTTTTAACGGTACTAAAACTTTCACCGATCGAAAGAAGTATAACACATTGGTTTTAGTTATAACGGTCGTTTATATTAAGACGATTTACGTCTCATAACGTTACGTGTACTGCCAAGGCGTGGTGCTGTTGTCGTAGTTTTAGTTATTACGTGCTGCTTTTGTTTCGCGAGTTTTACATTAATTAGTGCATGTATGTTGTCGATATTACTTTTAACTTGCTTTCAGTGTGCTTGTTGTGTACACGTGTGAATGTAGTGGTGAGCGCCTGTTATAACATAATCATTCTGTAGGTGGGACCCAGAGGGGAAGCGGCAAGGGGCGCGGCGGTTCGTCTACACTGCCGTACGTTATCCCCTGTACCAGCACGGACACGGGGCAGACGTCGGACAGCTCCGATGGCACAGAGGACAAGAAATTGTCAGAAGGGGTGAAGGTAATCCACAGCTATTTAAATTTATCTTTATCCCAGTCTACGCCAATAAAATATAAAGCTACTACTTTGCTACATCAGTCTAAACCTATTTTTATGGGTGGATGAAGCAGTTTTAGTTTGTACAGTAACACCAGTTGCGGCCGCAGCTCAAATTCTGTGGTCGATTAAAGAAATATTTCCATTGGCACCCATACATAAACTCCCACATACATATAAGACCTCCCAACTTACCTTCATAAGAATTGCATGTCTTAATTGACAAGATTCTCTTAAATCTATCATAGTAAAAGAAAGTCTAGTATGTAAATAATAACCCGTGTTTCGGAATTGCTCTTCATATGTAAATTATTATACATGTAACCCTCCTATAACACGGTAGTTAGGTTCCTTGAAAATGCCGCGTTGTGTGAAACCGTGTTGTATGAGACCCAGAAAAAGACCCATTATTTTAGCGTATTTATATGTATATGTATATTTATTATTCGCGTTTTTATGTAGTTAATATTTTTACATCTTATTTAATCTGAGCACAAAGGTTTTTGCCGCTTTCTTATTATGTTATAGCGAAACCGTGATATAAGATGCCGCGTTGTAGGAGGGCTACCGCAATTTACGAATCGTGTTATAGCGAAACCGTGTTATAGGAGGGTTACCTGTACTTTTAATATTTAATACAGCCTGGCCAGAGGGTGCTCCGCTCACACAGGGCAAATGATCTGGACAAAGACAAGGAGAGGACGTCTCCGCATTCTGGACACCATCAAGCATTGAATTCATTGAAAAGTCCGTCAACATCGGTAAGTTTTACAGTATAGTACTTAGATAGTTGTTTATTACGAATCTTAAATGTGCTCATGTAATTATTTGAAACGATATGTATTTCAGGGCCACGACCATGAGCATGCATCATCAACCTCCGGAAAAACGGAATCTGGTAAGAAAGCTTTTAATATCATAATCTTCTCATCCTCTATTCCTTGATGGGACATAAACGTAACTGGTAAAACGTGGGAGTGTACTACACCTCTGCCTATCCCTTCGGCGACTACAGGTGTGCTGACACGTTTTATTTTCATAATTAAATCATTTACTTTCCTCGCCTCGTCTTCAAATGGCTTTTTTTTTATTATGTGTGACTTTTTGA
>DWME01010531.1:0-10153 GCA_018244795.1 Parelbella ahira ahira
CCTATTCCATGGGACGTAAACGTAACTGGTGAAACGTGGGAGTGTACTACACTCTTCTGCCTTACAAGCGTGGTGTTACGTAAAAAATATTTTTCAATGAACAGCAGATACATATACGCAGTAAATACTCGTATCATGTTTTTTTCATATTCGACTTTCTTATAAACGGACTCATGTTTTTCTCTTCAGTGCAAACAACCTAGGTTCAGTAGAACTGCTTAAGTGGCAGTACAGTTTTATTATAGAAATAAGGTTTTATTTGCTTTTTTTGCCAATATTTGGTAGTAGCTATTGAGGTTAAATTATTTGTGGAAATATCTTATAAAAAATCTAGCTATACCTTATAAAATAATATTAATATCTTATAAAAAAACTAACTTATAAAAATCTAAGAATATTTCCTCTTTTATAACTTGTATACTTTGTAACCGTTGGTTTCAACGAAACAATCAAATGATACCCTTGAATATGTATGTACCGTGTACCTATCGCTCATTTGCAACTACATATTTACAACTATCTGAACTGTTTTCTGATAAATAGTGTTTTTTGATATATAACACTTTAGTCGCAAATGAGCGATGTATAGTAAAAGTATTTTGCAGAATCACATTCATCCTCTATAAATAGACAATATTTAGCACTCGGTGCTCTCTACCTAACCTGTAAGATGCCTGGCGTGACTACATAATAATTAATAATTATGTGTGACACTGCGTGCGATATTTTACGCTATTTCAGTGGGCGCTTTTCTGATATGACCATTTTCATATAAACAACAGTAGCAAAATAAGGCATATACATACTCGTACATATATGTACATATACATTATGTAAGATATTCGCGAAAATAATTTCATTATAATATACGGTGTAAGAGCAACTTCATACCAACTAAATTGGAAGACATTTCACGTTCAAACTTAAGTAATATGAACATATTGAGAGACTTTGTAATAATAATAATTGCTATCTGTTCTGTGTTATCTACATCTATAAGATTTAGGTCCATGACAAAATATATACAGTTTAAAAATCTCTATAGAATTCCCTATGACGAGTAATTTCGAACAAACCACCAATTAGCCAGTATTGCATTTATGTTTAATCCCATTCTGAAGGAAGGTGTATTACCAACAGTAAATACAGAGAGAGGTTGACAATAATCAAGTCAAATTTATATTCAAATTCAAAATTTTCGATTTCGACGGAACTTTCACTGGCAGAAGTAACTCATTTTATTTTTATATCTAAAAGTTTTAGGGTTCTGTACACATAAATTAAAACCCATAAAATTCAATCCGATCTTGATGGCACTTTCCCTGACAGATAGCTGATGTTATAAGGAACAACTAACGCTAGTTATATTTTAGAAGTCGTTTTAGAGTTATTTGCAAAACGATTAAATGCATAAAGTCCAATATGGTTAGACTCGTATCCCACGCGGACAAAGTCGTTATTAAATAAATACTCTAAATGAACATCAAAATCATGTTGATATAAATTATAATTTCATCTCCTTTGTATACGGCATACTCAGTTTGTTAGTAACATAGCAATTTATCAAAGTGTAATTAAAACGTGTATATTACTCTTAAGTATGGTCCGCAGTAAACCTGCCATGTAAAGATTTATTTACCTACAACGCTTCTAGAGGTTTCTCAATATTCAAATAGAAACGAGTACTTTAAAGTTATTTGAGCTAAAATATGGTAATAGAAACTTAAGTTACGGTTCAGTAGGCTTATATTATTATTAACTGTCTCGTTACATAGTTGTCTATATATACTGGCTTAACTTACCAAAGCTTTTCAGGATGGCCCACTAGTTTCGACCCTATATAAGGTCCTTCTTCATGTGCTCCCACCGAACTCCAGCCTTATCCTGCGCGTCAATCCTAGCCCTCCCCACTCTCCTTAATTCCAGGCGGAGCCATTTTGGCTCACCACTAACCCCAGTGAAGCTGTAGGTCATTAGAGTCAATTGCATTAGGATATTTAGAAAAGAAAACGTCCCGCCGATTGCAGCGTGGCCGCGGCTGAGACTAGCTTAGATAAATATCTACAATATTCTCTTGATTTTAAAAACAGATAAATGGATATACTAACGATTTTACTTCATTTCATGTTTACATTTATTATGTATAGGGGACGTAAATCCATGGTTATATATTTCTCCAATTAACACATTTAGGTCCCTCATCTATTAATTTCAAAACGTTTATTACACACATACCTAGGTTATTAATAAGAAAACAACTAAATACGAAAATACTTGCTGAATAAATACGATCTGCAATTAATGTGTAGTCATTAATTTAGTGAGCCAATGATCAAGAACATCGTATAGACTCGAAATTAGCTGCACCATCCGGAAAAATGTACATATTTTAGTGAAGCCGGTACATATATAATAAAGTGTAGTCATCTTTATACTTCTGCACCCGAACACAATTTTATCTGTCCTCATTTTCACCGAAAGGCAAACATTTTTTGACATTCGTCTTACGCACACACCACGGAGTACAATTGCTCAAAGGTCAATGAACTTGTGAAGTAAACTGAACCAATATTTGACGAACCCACAAATGATGGCTGAGAAAAGAGAGTGCTTTGATGTATTCACATACGTATACATTTTGTTTCGTAATGTTAGTCTCAGGACTCCCGTAATCCCCTAAATCCGTCTTGCAATATTCCACTAACAATTCCTCTATTTTCCATTTAAATAAATAAACCGAGATGGAATAAAGGCTATTTAACACTGACACTATACACTGACGTCCTGAAGGAGTTCTATGAAAATGGGACATCGCCATTCATCACTGTTGTAGATGCAATTTCCTCTTCGCTGTGTACAATAAACTATGTGGCGAGTACTCTTGTTAAGGGGATTGCACAATAGTCGGTACATTAGCTGCAAATGCGAGCGAGTGAGACAAGAAATGTGGCAGAAAAATTCTTCTGTCGCTTTTATATTTAAGGCAACGCTATCCGTACTAACAGTATTTATTGCATAATTGAAGATTGTAATATTTATTAGGTAATTGTATGTACATATATACAAATGATTGCTATTTTCAACATTTAATCCTAGTACGTTAAAAGATTTATATATATTTTTTTAATTTCTTTGAGCTGTTTTACTCTTGTCAACGGTTCGTTATTTTTTACCTACTTACTTTACATTTTGAACGCATGGTTAAAACAAATATGGTACTCCCAGTCCACCTGAGTTTTGGTTAAAATCTCCGTATCTTAAGCCTAAGATTGGAAATCAATGGTGTAGAATTAATTTCGTAATATTAGTTCTTTAAAAAACATCTTAATAGAGTCTCTTAAAGGTTGACTGTAAAAATAACATGAACCTTTAAATCCCCGTTTGTAAACTCATAGGAGAAACCATCTTGGCAAACATAGTTTGGAAACGTACGTCCAACCAAGAGGAGTGACGATGTACGACAAGTATTTGGGAACGAAGAACTGAAGTTCTTATAGATTGATCATAAAATATAAATGAATAAAGTTCATATCTTTATTTCAGTGGAATTTCCACTTACCAGTAGGTTAACTCTCCGTCATAATGCTAGGGTAAATATAAAACCAAAATCAGTCCAATGCAGTGTGTATACTCCCTTAAAAATGCTCATTTTGTATTGTGTGCGGTGAGTATGTTTTGTCAGAAACCCATTTCCAGTGACAGCGCTAATTGACTTTTCTGTTCCGTTGAAGAACATCAGCTGTAAAACTGCTGTACTATTCCTTTCTTTGAAAACGATTTGGGTTTTACTTATTTTTTTACCTGCTGCAATTTTACTTGTATATTATGGATTTTACCATAAGCTCTAACTCTTTAGGTCTCTGCCTAACCAATCAGTGGTTAATGAATCAGTTTGTATACCAAGGGCGTGGAGGGGCCGAACTTGATGTTACTTACTTAGCATTGGTATATCCCAGGGTGAAGTGTCCTTGAACGACTTTGTCTGGACAGACATAGAGCAAATATTTTTCCTCGTCCGATAAACATTACTTCTAGATAACAATCGAGGCCACAAGCTTCGTCTTACTAGTTAAAATCAGTAGACCAATAAGTTAGCCAATATGTACTGTTTACTTGTTTACGAACATACAGAGAAATTTGAGGTCGATTTCTGTTTGGACATTCATGTAAATTATGAGTTTAGATATTATTTGTTTCGGATATTTATGTTTATGGCTGTACGTGTCTATAATGATTATGATGTTCTGTGAATAATTAAAGTAATATAAGCATCCATCATTATCATCAGCGCTTTTCCGTTCACTGTTCAACATAGTCTCTCCAATAGCATGTCACTGAGCTCAATCTTCGGCTTTTCGCATCCAAGTACTGCCAGCCACTTTTCGTATATCGTCACTTCGTTTAGCTGAAAGGCGTCCTACGCTACGTTTGCCAATTCGTGGTTTCCAGTATGAGCATAAAGATAAGATAGTTTTATAAAAGCATTTGTCAATATCTAGCCTGAATCATCAAAGAATTAAACGAAAATATGGGTATAATTAAATGACAATATCTGACTGGGTCGTTGGTGCAATGGTTAGTAAACTTGACTTTTGAGCCGGAATCGTGCGTTCGATTTCCACCCAGGAATAATATTTTCGTGATAAGCAAAAGTATTTTTCTATGATTGGGTATATAAAAACAGTACGTTTTCAACCTTGTTAAATCCGTTTTATAGGTATTTCATGTGTGAACCTATAAATTCTAATCAGATTCCAATGAAACTACATGTATGTGTCATAAAACGAAAGTATTAACAATGTTGCCAATGCCACAAAAAGCCAGTTTCAGCCAGTGGTAGATGAAAAAAGAATACAAAACTGTTTTTGTTAAACGTTCTACGAGCTGAATAGAAAAGCCAATTACAATTTCGGAATGTTTGACGTTAAAAGTTTTATCGTTACGCTTTGACATTTCAGTGATTTGGCGCAGCGGTCGGTCCACAATATAGGTAGAAGTTTCTAGATTCGATTCCTGGGTAAACAGGTTTATTGATAAAATTAGCTATTTATCTATATATCGTTAGAAACCTGAGCTACTTCTTTTCTTTCTTTCTCAAAGTTTCATAAGTTTACTTTAGGCGATGTTGTTAGTTAGTCGTGACATTTATATTACATCATTACAATGTTGGGACACGTGTCTCCTTTCAGAATAAAAGGTTTAAAGCTATGGTAACGCTGGCCAAGTACGGGTTGGCTTACTTTACGCACCTTACAAAAGTTTTTATGATATTAATAAGCGATATTATTAACATAAGTGATTTCAAAAAAGTCTACAATCTATAAAACAACACGATATACTAAAACACCCGCCATTTTCCATTTAAGTACTTCATAAAATACCATCCATTTCCATTTATGACGTTCGTGCATATCTTTTCTTGTAATAACAATGATTATTCCATTCGCCGTTATGATTTTATGAGTTTGTGTCATACATGGGGCGTGGGTATTATCTCTTGCACTCTCACACACATATGAGTTCATGAACCCGCTTAATTAATTCTATCTCTGTTATTCCAAGGGAGACCAAGGGTTCATTATCACACATTTTAACATAAAATTTAATAATATTTTGCTTTTTGCTTTGTGATTTTGCTTTTGTTTACATGATCTTTAATCCATCTTTATGTTCGAGGTGTACGAAGTCAATGATGAATGTAGAAGTACATCAGGTCTCTAAGGTTACAGATAATTTTAGCACTCATTGCCTCTACCTACCCTATAAGAGACATGGTACAAAGTTAGGACAATAATAATTTTCCTTGTGGCGGTCAGAGAAAACCCAGAACCGAACTCTATTTACTTGGTAATAACGAACTCTAGAAAATAATAAATATACCAACACGCCTTTAATCCTCGAAAGAGTAGACAGAGAAGTGTAGTACACTCCCACGTTTCACCAGTTATGTTTTAAGTCCCATACTGTGGTGAGCCTATTGGCATATACCTAGAAAATAGTACCAAACATGACGTCACAAAATATTAATGTACAAACACACTCGGGCGTAAGGGAAGATGACGCATTAAGGGCTTAATTAGGAACTGCTTAGGGTAGTTGTTTACCAGTTTGCCCGCAACAGATTAGCGTTAAACCATCCCTGGTAGGGTCTAGTTATTTGCACACCTAAATTTCAATTTAGGATGATGTATGTTATATGAACCATGTATACTTACACAGAGCTAATATACCAGTCAGTAGTTTCGAACCAGGATAATTAAGCTCTATCTGTTTTCGCGAAGTTAAGATTAAATTTTCGCTGACTAATGAAAAATTTTGTTCTCGATTCAAGAACATAACAGTGTATTTCTTGACATACGTGCAATTAGTGAAACGTGGTAATGTACGATACTATTCTGCCTAGTGATTGAGTATTATAGGCGTGATGTTAGGTTACGTTTATTAAACCTAAAGTCGCCATATGAATATGTCGACCAATAAATCAAATGGATTGACAAAATATGCAACATATTAAAAACAATAAAACTTTTTGGGAAGCAGAAATTGTTCTGGTCAGCTTAAGTGATAACAACAAATTGTACAGTTGATGTTAATATGAAAACTTATTGATTATTTCTTATGAAAAGCTAACATTAAATAGAGCATTTTATATATATTTTATTATAGGTAACAATGATGATAACAAAAGTAATAATATATTTATTATCATCATCATTCTCAATATCGTCAGTTTATCTTAGTCCAGTGCTGGGAACAGTCTTCCTATATTTTTTATTTATTTATAATTTTATGATTTTATCAAATTTCACATTTTATATACATAGGTATCTATCAAAAAACGTAATTAAAAAAAAACAAGTTTGGTAACCCTAACAAGAACAGTCTCACAGCGAAAATCTAGTCTAGACAAATCGATTGTTAGCGCCATTATTTCAATCAATTATGCAAGTGCGAGGAATCGTTAGTATGTATATCCACCTTTCACGTTAACTTCGGGACCGAGGAAGAGAAATCGGGACACCTTTTTATTTAGTTCAAATGCAGGTATTAAACTGAGATTACTTATGCTTAAGAAACCATGGTAATCGAATGAATTAATTAATATCTAGAAATTTCACATCTCTCTATTCACAATTATTCGTGTATTCATATAACAGTTGAAATTTCACACTAAATTTTGCATGGCCGTGATAAAAAATGCTTGTTGAGATTAAAAAACCTATAGTAACAAAACGGCTAAAACAAAAGAGCAATCTTTAGAAGAAGAGGCTCTAGCAGAGGTTAATACATATATGTATTTTCGCTTCAAGTAACAGCACCTTCAGTGTTCCAAGGTTCGAAAAGACAATTTAGGGTGAACTACAGCGTATTGCTAGAGCAAAATAGAATATAAAAGGTACTTCTGCAGATTATTATTGTTGTGGCTCTAATATGGCTTTTATTCATTGTAGTATAATTATAGACAATTCACATGTTTTAGTACTTAGAACATAGGCGTCATATACATTTGCATATGTTTTCATAACCACTCTACTTAGGAATGACATATATTATATAACCCTAAAAATTAACAATAATACAATAATAACCTTAATCCAATTGCGGAGAAAACTTCGCGCTTAAAAGTGTGACTTTATTTGCACTAAATGGACGTCACAATATAGTATGATTCATTGACTTCCGATATATTTCAACATAGCCTTGAAAGAGTGCTTCGGTTTAAATAAATTGAGTTGTATTTTATTTACAGCAACCTCCAATTACTTAGTTTAAAAAACTTTTTTGTTACTGACTATAATGCGCTAAGCTTCAACAACGTTTAATTCTAATAATACTGTGATTGTACCTAAGTTGTTTAGTTAACAGGATTTTCCCGAATAATATAAACGTGTGGCCACTCCAATTTATCTGTTCTATAAATAATTCCGTTAATTTGAGATACCTCATGTCTTGACTAAGTATTCGTAAACAGAAGAGCAAACAGATTGATTGATTTGTTAATACCTAGATAGTTTACTTATCGTAATTGTATTTACAATGTGGACCTAAGATAACTTTCTTGGATTTTGTCAAAATATTTCTTCTTACTGCTGGAAATATACTCTCTATCAGCACTATCTCTTTACCATTAACTAGTAACCTAGTAACAAAAGTTAGAAGGTTACAAAAGATAACTAACTGAGACGAATAACGTAATGACATTTATGTCATTGCTTAATTAATTTATGTATGTTTTACAAAGGTAAGTTAACAATATAAGTAAATACTTATAATACTGTATAGTTATCTTTTTTCTCTTTTGAATTTTATTTCTTAAATCGTATTGCACGAACTTATTAATTATTCTAGAAACTTCAATATGTGCGTCCTTGTCTAGCAAGTGTCGTTACAGACAGACAATACATGGCAATACAATTATCTAAAGAGGGATAAATGTATTTGTGACAATGTTTTCACCCGCGATGTTGATTAGCCAGTTGTTTTGGCAAATAGTCGCCTTTAACGACAGATGCCCAAACAAATGAATAAAAGTGTGTTAAATATACTGTAATAAACTGTGTTGGTCGTGCGGTTGCAAGTGGGATTGCCGATCAGGAGGTCCTGGGTACAAATCCCGAGTCGGGTATTATTGCATTTTTCTAATTTAGAATTTCTAGTATTGACTCGGAGTCTGGATCTGTGTCCGGTGTATGGCAATAGGCTCACGACATATATCATGGGACGTAAACGTAACTGCTGAAACGTGGGAGTGTACGACACTGTTACGTTAAGTATATGTTGTTTATTCTATATTAAATAATATATTATAAAAAAATAGGATATCATAACAAGAGTTATAAGAAATGAAAAAAAAAAACGGGGCCACCGAGTTTCTTGCCAAGTCTTTATATTTGAGGCGGCATTTCGAATAGATTGAGAAAAAATGTACACTTGGCAATTTCTACATTCCTCTATAGACCTATACACGATATTTACGATTTTTATTTACCTACCCTAAAGTTATAACTCTTTGTTTATTTCTGACGTTAAGTTTATACTATCTTCAGTTTATACCGAAATGAAAGTTGTGTATATTTTCTGCCTTTCATAAAATGATCGTAATCAACCTTTTATCTTTTCAGTGGCAGATAGGGGTCTCCTTGGAGAACGAGCAGAGGTAACGTCATCATCTTATGTTATCAGCAAGTGAATTATTTCTATGGAAGAATTTAGTTTTATATAGATGATGGTAATATTATTATACAATACAAATATAGATGGACTTATGCCCCGAGAGAGACTAATATTCACCTATATTGATTAAATAAGCCAGATATTGGTTGATAGGGGTGTCGCGAGTCTCTGATACTGGCGTGTATGTAAGAAGAAAATGATGAATGTAAAAAAGAACACGCTAGATCTGCAAAGATAGAGACATTTGGTACTCAGTGGGCCCTGCGTACCCCGTAAGGAACCTCGCCTGATATTATATTAAAATTGGCACTGTCGTAATTAGATATAATCTTATAAAAAAACCTTTTATACGTTGCTCTTTTATATAACTTTTTGTTTTTTTTTATGAGAAACCATAAAATAATAATAACAAATATAGAATATGCAAACGATTCTCGAAAATTTATATTTCGCAACATAACAGTAGATACGCTCGTACACAAAGTGCCGATACAAAAGATTGTAAGGATAAGTGTTTTGTTAAACGTTTTCAAGTTAAAGCGAGAATATAAAATGTATTTCCTCCACATCTCCAGAGATCTGTAATAGTTGCTACACGACTATAGAGACTCCTCACGGCAGCTATAAAGTTTTATGGGCGCGTGTTACGAGTAAAGTGACGTCAGATCGTGAGCAAGATGGAGTGTTTGTTTATGATTTTCTATATTGCCCCTCTCCTATACTGTTGATGTTATCGATTTTACAATCGATCTTATTAAATACTTCTACATGTTTATGGCTAAAATTTTATTACCTACAACAACTTGAGAAATCGCCATAAATTGTTATGTGAAAATTTAAAATTTACTTTGATTGTCGTATGTAATGCTTTTCGGACAGAGTATCAAGGGATAAATGTTTACTATAGGTTGTCTAGAAAATGTCTTGCGAGACAATATTAATGCGTATTAAGTTAAAGGCCCATTTGAGTCAGTGCTAT
>DWME01010532.1:0-10153 GCA_018244795.1 Parelbella ahira ahira
CCTCTCAATATGAGAGGAGACCCATATTCCAACAGTGGAATGACAAATGGGTCGATTATTATTATTATTATTATAATTTTAAAGGAATTTTACTATTATGAAATCCAAAAGCCAAGAAAACCAACAAAAATTTTCATAGTACGTTAATATTCTTTATCTCTTGTTTGGAATAGAATTGCACGATTTATATTAGTGTCGTATTTTTTCTAAAACATTTTACGCTTTTACTAGTGAACTAGATCGTCCACTACGTTTTCTGTCATCGTTTGACTTTCTAATTAAAGTGAGACAACGCAACTAAATGGTGTAAAAATATCAAATTATACATATATAAAGCTTAATAATGTTGTGGCAGATTAAGAACTATGTAGTGTAACCCGACCCGAAACAAAGGACGACGCGACGGAACCTGAAATTAATAATGAATGAAATAATTGATGTACATATACATACACATATTATAAGTATAATATGTATATGCACTTGTTATATTTTCCCGACTAAAAGTGGTATAATCAGATAATTAGTAATAACGATTTTAAATGTATAAATCATTTTCTCCGGCAAGCTAATGATAAATATCTAATCCTGAATAAAGATCTGCAACAATTCTATCGCGTCGTGATTTACGGGGAGCGGTTTTCGGGTCAGCCGAAATATGTATAGAAAGGCAGCTTTAATCTTCATTTTCAGTGTACTCGGAATAATAAAAGTTTGTAATATATTACAAAGAAAACTTTTGGAATTCGAAAAGAAAATGTTTATTTAAAACCACTAATACTAACAATGTGTATATAATTTATGTCCAGAATAATTCGATTGATATAAATAATAATCAATAAATACATAATATCAATCATTTAAGTTAATAAAAAAGTGTTAAAAACATTAAATGAGAACAAAATACTTGCTTAAATTATAAGTGAGCAAGTGACATAAAATCTTGAAAATTAAATTTACAACAATGGAAAATTATTGATCACAGTGAAGAAAAATGTGATGTGAATTTTGTGAGGAGCGAACAAAATGGACATAATGTTCAATTCCGGTGACACACCTCTTATGACACCAGATGGGTACAGCACCATATCTCAAGGTAAGACAATATTTTTAGATAAACAAGGAATAGAAAGTGACATGGGTAAGATTAGACATCTTCATCATCTCTCTATCTGTTCTTGTAGTTTTCTGCACTGTTGATTGGCGTGTTTATCACTCCGACAATAAAATTTTCCGACAAATAACAAAGCAATGTTAACCCCAATAACTATTAATAAAAGCAACATTATTAAGAGCAGATTACTAACACCTTAACAAAGCTTTATTTCTCGAAAATAAATACAAAATATAAAGTTATTGTGACATCGGTTTTGTGAAAGATATTCCACAATTTTTGTAAAAGGCCTGGATTTGATCACAGGGCTGTCGTCGTCGAGTTTGTACAGCGGGGATATTACAAGATGATTGAAATAAAAACTTGTTTTTACTTGACATCGGAACGTGATTGATTGATGGTTATTGATGTCTTCAGCATAGTTCAGGGGTTCTCAGGTATGAGTCAGCGATCTGTTTCGCTGACAGCTCTCTTCGTGAGGCCTCGTTAATAACTTGATATATAACCTACTAAATAATTTTGTAACTCAATGCAACATCGCGCCTGTAATCCCCGAAGGTTACATATCAACTATTTTTGAAAATGAACATAAGAATGAGAAAACCTTAATAGGATCACAGTAATCCGCGGGTAACAGAGATGATGAAATACGGGTTTTGTAACTACATAATTTAGTAGACAGGATAAAATGGTAATTGATTTGATACTTTGATAAACTATCGAAGTCTCAAATTTGAAAATATATCACGTGTAACCTTCAATCTATAAGTGAATTTAGTAGACGAAACTTCGCATATGAGCGCTCTCTAGGCTCTTGGCTAGACTATCACTGAAGGAGCTTCGATATCTTATTATTACATTACCAAGCATTTCAATCACATAAATAAAAACATAGGTGGATTTTATTGCTATCATTGCCTACCCCATAAACAACCTGACGTGATAATATATTCGTATAATCATGGCGTCTTATTATTAAATGACGTATATTAATTGGTTTACACTTTTGATGACGCGATAATTCGCAAAGCCAGATATGTACAAACTATTCGTGAATTTACTTGAATATTCACACATTTAATTTAAGTCACTTCTACACATTTCCACTCAGAATTTATTAAAAACTGTGCTAAACACTAATGTTGCAATGGCCCAATAGTGGGAAAGAATGTCCGCTAATCCGAGAAATTAGTAATTCACAGTTTAATTAAATATTAAGGCACAAAAAGGCGATCTTCTACAGTTTTGCAGACATTAGGGGAGCGAGTGAACAAAATGTAAACCCTTTATCCCGCCCACTGCCTTCATCTCAAGGCCGGAGATAGTAATTTCGTAACGTTTTTATTAAAACCGGGCGCCAGGACCGCTCTGCACGCCTTGTTGGCCCCGAGAACGAGAATATTAGGGTCGTATAACGATTTTTTAAATTTTTTTAAATATTATAATCATCAGCTTCTGTCATGTGTTAGGAGTGCTAACGAACGTAATCCTCTCATAGCATGCCACTGATCTCATCGAAAGGAATATAACAAATAACTCGACTGATGCAAAAAAAATTGTGTCGCGAGAAAACACTTAGCCGATACAGATTTATATAAAAATTTTATACAATATCTGAAACAATCCGACGAAATCTGCTCGTAATTAATATTTTTTCTTATTAAAGTTCAAACATGGTGGAATTTCCCTTGAGATCGTTAGGTATATTTTTTGTATCTCATATCGACCAGTTTATTTTTAATGTCTCGTCCAAACCATACATTTAACCTGTCCTTAACGCGGCGAGATACCCGAATCCAAGAGTGCGACTTTACTAATACAGTCAATATACCCATGCGGTCTTTGCGGCCCACGTATTATCATCATCATCAGCCTACTCTCGTCCACTGCTGGACATAGATTTTTCCAATAGCACATCAGTGAGCTCGATCTTCAGCTCTTCGCACTATGCTGCAACTTTGCGTATAGTGTCACTCCATTTAGATTGAGGTCGTCCTACGCTACGTTTGCCAAGGCGTGGTCTCCACTACCCGTATGCGACATTTCAAAAGTCACATGTATAAATATACAGACAGGGTAAGTTAACTTATAAGGTTAATACATGATAAGGTCATGTTAAAGAACCTACCGGACAGTGGTTAGTAATTCTGACTGCTCAGTAAAAATTTGTCCACGCAAATATGTTTTTAGAGTTCATATCATAATTTAATTTAATTTATCAGCTGTCTGTGTAACATATTATAAGCTTTACCTAGTTTGGGATCAGAGGGCTGTGAGTGAAGCTACCATTGATTTTATAGTTGTTATAAACAGGCGCTCTGGAACAAAACAGGCGCTCGTATGAATGTAAATTTTCGATTCTATAGTAGAAGTATGTGCAACCCACTTTAACAGGGAAACCGCTATCATTATAATAATCGTTTACAATACTGTATTCATGAATATGGAGATTAGAATTTATAAACACTGTGATGCGTGTTCTTGGCAATAATATGTTCGTAACGTAATATCACTCCTGTATCTGCCCGAAGCGATAGGCAGAGAAGTATAGTACACTCTGATGTTTTACCAGTTCCGTTTTACGTCATGTAATTGTTAGTTAAGAACGGGTTATTCCATGGAATACGCGGTGAAAAAAATATTGTAATACTTTTGAGTCGCTATACCATCTTTCGGTCATATTTCTAGGGTCGGAGTTTAATTTAATACATGTAAATTCGTTTCGGCGAAAATTAAAAATGACGTTTGCTATAGCAACAATCAGCGGGTAGTGCAGCGGATTGCTGAACCGGAGTTTTGGGATCGATTTAAACCCAGAATAAGCTTTTGTTTGATGAAGTGTTAACCCTGCTTAAATGAATAAACTGAATGGATGCTCATTTTATAAAATTTGAGGTAATACGAGTAAGTGCCGTCCCACTGCCTATATCTCAAGGCCGTAGATAATAACTTTGTAACGTTTGTACTAAAATCAGATGCTGGAAGCTCATAAACGTCTTACAGATTAAAAACGCGGTCATAAGTGTCACGTTATGGTTTTTGAAAATATTGTATATTGAATCAAAGTTACCAAAATTATAACAGTAATAACGCCAGTATTATAAAACAATAAACACGAATACTGTGTAGAAATCCGAAGAGAGATATTAAAAAGAAAAAAATCGAGATTCATTTTCGTTTCACGTAAAAAAAATTAAGGACAATTATAAAATGGAAATGTTAAGTAATTCGCCAATATCTGTTCTTAATTACTTTTTCTTGTAAAAGTATGCGTATTTCAATACTGTGTAAAAGTAAATTGAAGAACTTTTTATATTTACTTTTAATTCCGTTTTGATTAAATTCCTAGTCCGGAGGAAGGAAAGATTTCTCCTGAGATCTCTTGGAGGTATTTCTTTAATCATATCGAATATATGATAACTACATAATACAGATATATTATATACGAATATTTATTAATTATTATAAGTTTTCTATATTTTTAAGCCCAAATAACTTGTTGTGTTGAACATTACGGATGTATACGTCTCTATCGCACTATAGTGACGTTGCAGACCCAAAGGCCTCAGAAACCCGAAGGACCTCTGAACGTCAGCAACAACGTCTCATCCTCGCCATGGGACGTTAATAAGCTAAAACAATAATGGCATACCACAATTTATTACATGAATTAATTTTATGTTCTATTGAAATGTTTTTGTGTAAGTGTGCGTGTGTATATGCGTGTGTGATAACGAATATTTAATAAATAAAATCTTTTATATAGAACATACAGCAATGTATGATATACATACATATAGTAACTATATATGTATCGAGAACATGTAGCGACACGACAACGATAGTTCTAATCTATTATCAGCACATGCCATTTCACATTAAGTACATTATCCATGAGTGGGTACTTCCCAAGCACACGCTTGTGAATTTTTAATGAAACCGGAAACAGGCCACCACCGCGTGCACCGTGCCGCCTGAAATAGACCGAAGAGCGGAACCTTGAATGAAACTTCATGGTGTAGTGTCAGGGACTAGCGACGACTGTTTTCCGATACTCCTATCATATTTTACTGTACGTTTGACCTTCGACTTTGTAACTACAAGGTAAACTATAATATTTATAAACTGTAACGTTACCGAGGTCTTCCAACTACATCATTACTTAGTACGTATAATCACAATGCATTGCAGTCGATACATAGAATACACAATTTTTTTTAATTATATATTATATATATTTTAATTTGGGATCCATACCAAAGTACCATACTAACACAACGTCCGGAATACCTCGAGCTGCACAGAGATCAGTGCCAAGAAGAAGCTTAATGGATTGGAGCCAACTGTTAATAAAAATCTGTGTTAAAACTTCATTCAATTAATCAATAGTGGAATTCCAGTTTAGCCAAAGCACATAAATGTACATAAATATTCAACGAGCTGAAAAGAACGGCATATGAGCGTACTTTATTTTTGTTATGAAAGTTTGTCTTTTAAAGAAGCGAAGAGAAAATGGCGAGAAGGTCAAATTATTAGAGAGCCAGATAAGCCTCCCTAAAGAAAGTAAGTCTATTCTCACGAAGACAACATCGTCTTGATTACCGACGCCGAGAGTTTCTGTAGAGATAATTCAAGATAACTGTCTGAGTAGTAGAGCAACTTATTTGATATTACACTTAATCACAGTTTTATTACAGTTATTATTCATCATCATCATCATCAGCCTATCTCAATGCTCTGTTCTGCCAGTTCGCGCCCTGTCCACTGGTGGTCCACTGTAACTAACTGGTGAAACGTGGGAGTGTACTACACTGCTCTGCCTTCCCCTCCGGGGATTACAGGCATTATGTTACGTTTCAGATTTAATATTAAAAGGTAAGATCATCAAAATGTTGTCTTATGTGCAACACAATTATTGTTTTTAATTTTTTATTACTAGTTTTTTAAATAAACGCCAATTTGAAGATTTTATATTTCCTAATATTTCGATATTTTTTAAACTTTTTTGAAAATTATCGAATACATTTTATACTAATTTGTTCTGTTAGAAGAATGAGTTCAATGAATAAAACAAATTGGTACGCATGTTGCTAGAGTACGTTGTGTGAGTTAAATGGGTTCATTTCATTTCGACGATTGTGTGCTTTATATGATTTACCTCTCTCGTTTACGTGTTTGATACGTGTAACGGTAAATGAAAATGTTTATATAAAAATCCAGCTAAGGCCTTTTATACAATGTCATTAAAATTTCAATAATATCATATACATATGTATATGTAGGTATGTAAGTGAATATGGTTAGCTATATCTTGCTGATAGACACGAATTCTAAGTAAAATGTGTTGCACATTACGTCTTTAGAAGGTCTATGTGTTATAAAACAACTCATCGATTATTTTGTTCCATTTATTTCTATACGGCTACATTTAAAGTACCTGCATGTGTTATTGGCTGCAAAAATGTGATTTTTTCTTTATTTAAATTTTACATGACTAATATTAATTTTGTACATGTACATACACTTCCACAATTATAAAGTACAGATCAGATCACCCACAACACAACCCAAAGTACATATATAAAATTAAGTAGAATAACAAGGCTTAAAAAAATTATATTGGCCAATTTCCCAAACTATTCTCTTACATGATAAAGCGAGGTTACTTTTACATTCGTTGAATATGCAAAGTCAGCCACATTACACGTGACATATGTAAATTACTTTAACACGAGTTGTCATCAGGAATATAATAATACATTTTGACCACACAAACCGAAGTAGCGGAGTCTACAATTATCTTTGTGACATTGGAAACGCGTGTGTACATTCTTGAATAGAAATAGTAACGCCTTCGGGCAGCCGTGACCGTACCCCAATAAGCTATAAAATTCTCAATGCCGAAGCTCACATGAACCGAGGCAAGTTCAAGTAGAAAATCGATCCAGGTGTTCGGGTGTTTCCGTCGCCCCTCGGCTCTGTTCGACTAACATTAACATCAGCCACAATCGGTTACAACTAAAAGTCAGAATTTCACTAATTGTAAGCTTACGCCCCTCATATGGAGTGCATTTGGCTCTCTCAATTTATTTTTATGGTATTTGAAAAAAAAAACAATCATTTTAATATGTCCATTCAGGAACAATTTATTAAATTGAAAATTTCCAGTTATCTACCAAATATTTTGATAAACTTATTTTGCATTTCCTTACTTAACCTAAAGCTAACGAATGTGTAATTTTAATTGCTTCGACGTTATCGAGTTTTCGAAGCTAAAAATAATATAACATTAATCTCATCGGGAAGAATAGAAAAAGTTGAGGCACATTGACTTATTGACAAAAACATTTAACATTACGTTCTGTAATGGAATCATCGTCATACTTCACTATTGGTGTATACACTTGCCCGCATAATCATTTAAATATTTCATCGCAAGACGGAGTCCTTAAGCTGTGAACAAAACACTGCGGAACACGGTAGCTTACGGGAATTACCGTTGAGTTTGTTTGAAATACCCACTGTTTATTATTCTAAATAGAAACGCAAATGTTTGTTAAATTACGGCGTCAATCAATGGCGAGTAACAAAAATACCCTTGTTGATATAAAATACATACCTAGGTCTCGGTGTCGCTTATGACATTTTGTTTAGTTTTTGTTTATTTTTCTTATTTCCTTGAAGTCTATTTTTATATTGTTTAGTCGTAACATAGGGTAGTATTGCACCTAATACCATGTAACATCGCGCCTGTAGTTCCCGCAGAGGTAGGCAGAGGAGTGTAGTATACTCCCACGTATCACCAGTTAATGTCCCATGGAATGAAATAGAATGGAATGGGTTGTAGGCTTATCGACTAATATCAGGTCATCCTCAATTTCATAAAACCTAAAAATATATCCCTTTTTAAAATAAAATTTTACAATACAAATAACATATTGCATGCAAAGTTCTCTATAGAAGATATCTTAATCGTGTACTTAAATGATAGGAGAAGAAAAGGTCAAGCGAAAAGTAAATGAAATTGAGACAATCTACCCTTTTCATACTGTAATGTATTTGTATACTATAGTATAGAAATATAATTACTTACCCTTATCTCGTTCCACTATAAGACACTGCTCTGCTTTAGAAATGATTAAAGTAAAAGCCTTATCTTTTCCTTATCGTCATATCAAGTATTAATAGCCGTAGAACTACCAGTAGTGAGAGAGTGAAAGCTCAGACGAAACACTAAGTACCTACTTTATCAATACATATATGTTCGGTAAATTAACCAAAATGAACATTATTATTAGGTTTACTATGTAAATATCATTCGTTAACTGAAGCACATAAGAGATAGTCATCGTTAAAAATTTTATATAATTTATATGTTTTCACGATAAATATTTTTTCAAATGAGCCACCCTCAACATCAACCCTTTTATAATTCCACTGCTAAATTTGTTCATACATAGTATATTTATGTTATATTTATATTTTATACATATGTGGGATGTTTTTGTTTATATGTATAACTCGTGGTGCTCTCAGCCATTCATTTATTACTCAAAACATAAAAATGGCGTGTTTCTTAGCAAAAATAAGCTCGTTACGATCAGCTTCAATTTATACTACGTAAGTATAACCATAAGTAATAGAAAGTTGCGGGCGATCTAAGCATACTCATAACTTTAAAATTCTCTGTACATGTACATGTCCATTTTGTTTGATGATTGTAAAGCTGTGCTCTTTTCTCAACGGCTGTCTATAATTTTCCTGAATTTTTAGATGACTACATTTAGTATAGTGTAGTGTATTGATAAGGTTCAATTGTAATGTTTGTACTTGCTTTATTTACTCGTATATAGTACACGTTATACAATACAACGGCGAATCAACGCATGTTAAAATTGTTCATTAAATTTCATCCTTTCGATATTGTTCATTCAATATATTTAAGCATTGGCCTGAATCCAAGGAGTATAACGGGACACCCGGGTGTTCACTGCAGGATACCGGGCCGTACCACAACCTGCTCCCATCGAAGTAATACCGACGATGGCATTATTGTGGATGAGAGGGCTACCCACGTCTCCCTGGCACGGGGAGCGGCCCCCCACGTCGAGCCAGCCCGCACACAGCATATTATCACTGATGTAAACGCCGAGTTCTGCGTAACGGTTCGTGCAAACGGTTTGGTTGACGGTCCATATCTGTACATGCCGAATCTGCTCGGAGGGATAACCTTGCTCCTGAAACAGCATTAAAAATTCCTATCAGCAAAATATATCAACTAGCGTATGAAAGTTAAAACAAAGATGTACTTTCATAGCGAACATATTAACTAACGTAACATCACGCCTGTTATCACCGAAGAGGTAGGCAGAGGAGTGTAATACACTCCCACGTTTCACCAGTTACGTTTATGTTCCATGGAATAGGTGGTGAGCCTTTTGCCACACACCGGGCACAATGCCAGACTCCGAGTCACTACTACATTTTCTAAATTAGCAACATCCAATAGCACCCGACCCGGGATTTGAACCGAGGACCTCCCGATCAGCAGTCGCGCTTGCAACCACTGTACAACGAGACAGTCATACTAACGAACATATTAACTAGTGAATCAAAATATTTGCGTATAATTAGTTTAATTCTAATAAGCTACTTACGCTAGTCGTTCCCCACCCAATAGCCCAAACAGGTTGATTGTCTGGGAGAATGTAGTTACTGGAAGCGATGGCCGCCGCCCGAACCGACGAGCTGTATACAAAGCTACTAGCCACACGAAGAATTGCGATGTCATTTTCACCAGTGTACAGGTTGAAATTGGGATGGAGAATGATTTGGCTGACATTGTGAACGCTTCCACCGCTATTGGCCCAGGAGGACCCGACGCGGACACGACATCTGCTCGGTGAGGCACCGCTAAAAAGAAATATTGCAACGTTTTGAAAGAAGCCAAATTGTCGTAAAAATTACAGTAACCTTAGTTAGTAACTACGGTTACATATTAAGTTGCACTCACAGGTAGCACTTGGTAGCCGTAAGAAC
>DWME01010533.1:0-10153 GCA_018244795.1 Parelbella ahira ahira
GCTTAATTTAGTTTGGGATGGGATGGGCAGGTTCTCCAAGATAATAATACATATAATATGTAATAATCGACCCATTTGTCTTTTCACTGTTGGAATATGGGTCTCCTCTCGTATTGAGAGGATTAAAGACTGTTATAATAATGTTAAATCTATAACGAATAAAATATCACCCGCCAATAATGTCTACATACAAACAGAATGCTTCCACCGCCCGGGTCAGAGTTCACTAAAGTTCGCCCATCTACTCTACAGCCCATTGAGCTGTATTGGCAAACGGTAAGTTATGAGACTCCTGAATACATGGCATACGACTAATATCAGCGGTGAGGACGCACCGCTGATATTTGAATTTCAGCCTAACATTCGAAATGTTTGAGGTTTGAGTCTAGGCACGTACATAACACTAAAAATGCGTTTTAAGATGAAATACTACCTGTTAGAACGTAAATGTCGTAAGGGAACGCATACCTAACAGTTCTCAATAATATACTGTAACGTATAAGAATGCTCCTAATATGCACTTCCCTGACACCGTAAACTATTATTAAGCTTTGAGTCTTCTCATTACGAAAAAGGTCCCGTGTTTAACAGTCGAAGAATAAAAAATGTCATAATGATAATGATGACATACCTACTAACATCGCATACACTTGATGCAATCAAGTAGAAACTACTGTTAACTAAATATGATACAGAAAAACTACAGCACTACTCCCAATTGTTAGCCCTTCATCCCATTTTACGACCTAACAGTTAATAGTTCAGAGTTCCTAATTTGGTTTACTCCAGAAGTTATTGGAGCGTTATAGTGTTTAAAGCCTGATTTTACTACGTATAACTAAAAACAATTATTGTACATACATTTAAGGGATATGACATGTTAATTATGTTTTCGTATACCGGTAACTTTTGCATGGCGTGGCTAAAATTGGCAGTGACAATTGAGAGAAATTTTGTTGGAAACTCAATGAAGGAGTGTCAATTTGGAAGTGTTGTAAAAGGATGATAAAATATAACAGATTACTGAAGTTACTGATATCACTGAATAGTAGAAGAAACAAAACATTAAGTTGTAGAAAAAAAAATATTACTTGTAAAGAAAGAAATCATTATCAAATAATTTACTTGAGAACACAATGACGTTCTTTATAATCACAGCTCTGTGGTTTAACGTTTAACAAGCATGGATGACTAAGGCCTTAACCTTTTCATTCTGTGAGAAGATCTTTACCAATAGTATAATAATAAAGTGTGTAGTCAGAAAGAGAGAGAGAGAGTCAAACAGAGACCTAATTGAACTACCTAAATCGGCAAGTAATAAAACTACGAACATAGTTATTTAGATCGGTTCTCCCAAGCTACCGCGCGGCCGTTCCACTTTACGATCGCACAGTCCATAGCGCGCGAACTTCGCAAGTTCGCCCATCCGGCCCTCAGTGGGCCGCGGTGGCGAGTTATTAGCTTTCTGTACTGCGGCACAGAGTTACACTCTTTTATTTCATGTAATTATGTTGTTTTAACACGAATGAATGTTACAGGGTATACTAATTAGCACTGCAAGGTTTACGAGTATGTTATAATAACACAATACTAAATGATTAGTACGTTTACGAAAATAATAAACCATACAGGACCTGCACTAATAATAAGATTGTTAATGAAAATGTTTACATGTTTAATAAAGTTTGAAAGTACATGGCTATCACACTCGAAAACAAAATTAAAACTCGTTATCATGACAGATATTATGTTTGTTTAGCGTAAGCATTGCGTCTACAAATTGGCACGGCACTTAGTATCACTAATCACTACATAAACTTGCCAGTCATAAATTAACGAAGTAAATACACCCTTCTCTTATTATGATAAATATTATGTAATTCTTATCTAGATAGCCTTACTATTTTTTTACATTAATGTCATTCTAATTTCATGAAAACTAACATTAAGAACTCCGAATATAAAGTTCTTAGGAAAAACTTTAATAATAAACCATGTGGCTCACGAAACTTCATTTAGTTCTTTTGAAGCCTCATAATTACTTAGTGCAATGTAAGATCTTTCTTGAAACGTCGCAAGCTTCATTCGACTCGTTCCGTTTTACCTTTGCACAGTCTGTAGACTGCGAAGTTCATGAGGTCTTGCTGTGCACAGTTAAAAGATTAATTTAATACAGCACCCATTACTTTGTTATTAAGTTCCAACTTGTTACTAAGTTTTGTTGACACTCAAGTTGTGCAGCCTAACACAATCTGCAACACTACGCGGAATTAAATAAAATGAATTCCATTGAAACGTTGACTTTTTAGTTTCTCGTGCATACTTCTGAGTTATGTATAAGCTTCTAGTTTCAAATATTCAGGGTCTCGATGACTTTTTCAACATCATCCTTACCATGACTCCTAGTATTTTTAGGAAACAACAGTTCTGGTTTTTTGTATAGTTTCAGAATTACCGAAAATACATATGTATATCCAAATATCGTTCAAAATTGTTCGTGGGTAGCTTGACCAGTTCTCAACAACTACGATCGTGAATTTATGTCAGCTGTTTACCCTGCATTAATACGAAAATACCACATCCTCTAAAACCTAGATTGAACGTTGAAAAGCTAAAATTAATTTTGAATTCGGTTCTAAGAAAGTGAGTCCCACATTCTGATAATATAACCGTCCCTTTTACGATCTCACAGTCAGCGGAGCATAAAGTCCGCATGTTAAGCCTTTGGTAACCCTCTGGGTAATGTGCTCGCTATGATGCGGATTAATACGATGTCATTTTAAATTCTTCGTTAAATGCGTAATAGGTATTTCCCATTATAACTTCTTGCAAAACACATCACTACATTTAATTCTCTATGGTCGTTGTTGATTATAGAGCTACTGCTGAAACCCTTGTGGTTTGAAATTCAGTCTCACTGCGGCCCGTATTCAAATCCTAGCGCGCACGTCTTTAGAAATGTGCGTTTAACGATTAAACATCACTTTCTATAAGAATGAATAAAAACATCGTGAGGAAACCTGCACATCTTTGAGTTCATATAAAAATGTTCTCCACGGCGTACTTGCTCATCGTGGCAGACTAGGACTCTTTCATTCTTTATGATACAAGGGCATACTTCAAGTGTAATTATATCCTTTGCCAGTGAGACCTGGGATTGTACGTTTTACTATTTTAACCAATACATTTATATTGACAGCAGATCTATAAACAAAACTGATACTTTGTCTAGGATTATATTCTCACCTCTCACCTCTTCTCTCAGGCTCACCACCCACTCTACGATGAGACGTAAATGTGACTGTTGCAACGTAGGAGTACAAGGCACTCTTCTGCCTACACTTTCGGGGATTACAGGCGTGATGTCACGAAAAATGGACCTAATGAAGACCATGATGATGTCAATGTAAAAATTCATCAGTACATTAAACATTGTTCGCGGTTTGTTTTCCTTCAAGTACCGCACAAATACTTATTTGTTCTGTAAATATGTAATGTCTTTAACAACAATTTTTTTTCTCAGAATGAGTGTTCCTTATAGGTATGTGGCTACTTAATTTTTAACACAATGGCTAAGGTATTTAAAGTTTGTGTTTCTCTTCAAAAAAAGGTATCGACATACACTAAAATGTAGAACCAAGTGCATATATATACATAATTATATTAACTAGATCATTAATGGATCCAGTAGTTAGTAAACCCGACTTCGTAGTCAGAGGTTATGAGTTCGAATATCAAACAGGACAAATATTTGTCTGACGAGCATTCGTTCCAAGGCTAGGCATAAAATTATCTACATAAATGTATCTACTCATATAACTATAAGTTGATCTATTGTCTGGTTCTCATGACAGATTGCTTAATATGGACTCAGTCGTTATCTCAAGATATTGGTATTATTATTTTAATTACATCAAATATGTTAATAACGGTTGAAAGTCAGCCATAAGACTCATAATACTTAATAGTAAACTTATGATAATAGTCAATATTTATTAATGATCCGCTTATACAAATAAATCGTTTTACAAAACTGTAATATGAGCAATGTAAATAATTAACTCTGTTGTGTAAAGTAAACAATGAAACATAAAAATCTAAACGCAAATCGCTTGGGCAATAGACGTAGAACGGTTATCTAAACTGCGCTCCGAGCTCTGGAGGCCGCGTGCACGTTGGATACAGTTTTACAACTAAACCAATTTGTATCACAGTCCCCAAGCTGTAGTAACAGCTACTGAACCATATCGTCTTATTTGATATTCAAAGTATTCCCACTAACAAGGTATGTTTGCGTAAGCGTATGTGTGCGTGTGTGTATCTGTGTTCACGGGTGCATGGTAGCATGTGCGCGTAGTGCATGAGAGCGCGTGGTGCGTGCGTGCGTGTTTTGGTACATGGATGCGTGCTTGGGTACATGAGGTACAGATTGGGTACATGCGTGTGTGGTCTATTAGCCATCAGGTTACCTTAATCCCAGCTCTGCCTGCCGTGAGATGGAATAGGGTTTGTGTGTCTTAAGATATTTATTTATATTGTATTAACCATGTAACCATTTATTAATATTATGTTTTAATAGAATGTTAAGCCTAAAAGTTACATATAAAATTATAGTCGGGTGTTAAAAATATTTTACCAATTGCTTTAGTTATTAACATATCATCTAAATAACCATAGAACAAAATATGGCATATAAGTTTTTTTTCACTGTCAGTTAAAAAAACAGTTTAAATTCAATATAAAGAAAGAGAGAGATAAACAGATCGACTGAGCTCCCGTTTTCGATTATTCCCAAAGATCAATTAGGATGATCCCCGTGAACAGTTTAAGCCTTAATTACTTTAAATTGACCCGAAGGTAGAGTTGAACCGCCAAGCGCGGATTAACCTTTCGAAATTTATTGGTATTTGTGTAACTATGAATATCTTGTTACAATGTTATAACCGGACATAAAGAACGACTTCACGTTAAGATTACGTTTATTTGCGACTAAAGTGTCATATTTCAAAAACACTCTTTCAGGAAACAGTTCAGAAAGTTAGAAATCATATAGTTATTCTGTGGATTATTATTGTATGACTTACAGACCATTCTGTGATATATAACTAAGTTATACGTAAGTTGTCGTTAAATATTATTATTTTATTGATATTATACATATGTATTATACTTTACTTATACTGCAACTGAGTAACACATAGGTAAAATAACTCTGCAACCGACATTTTTAAATTATAACTCTACTCATGTAAAATAGAAAAATCTGACGGTTCGACATGACTTTATAGACAGACCTGTGTCAATATGAAATATTTTCGTCACCAGTGCTAATATAATTTTCTAACACGTCCTAAGAAAACAATGAGCTCGTTACCTGGCACGTCGTTAGTTCTCTCCACTGAAAACTTTATAAATTTTCAATTTTCATTTAAACAGCGAAAAGAAGTCAAGAAGTTAACGAGAACAACGAAAATGCATTTTTCTTAAAACGACTAAAGTCGCAGTAAAAACCTCGTTAACTACAGCACCTTGCTAAGGACCGAACGCGGGGTTATTAACTTTAAAATACCGCAGTTCGCGGCGCTAAAGTCGGAGCAAAATAGCATTCCAAACGAATTTTCATTTGAAGCTGATTTTTTCATCTTGTTAACTCAATATATAAATTCAGACCACATTATAGTACTCCATAAACATTAATACATGCGGTTAAATAACGCTGATATATGAATTAAAGTAGCTTAAGACGTTATGGTAAGCAGTGATAGCCTAGTGGTTAACAATTCAGCCTCTCATTCCGGGGGTGCTGGGTTCAAATCAATGGCGCGCACCTTTTTACAAAAAGAAGTGCGTTTCAAATTTAAATAAAAACGGTGAGGAAACCTGCACACAATAGAATTTAAAAAAAAATCTAAAGTGTGTGAAGTCTACCAACCCGCACTTGGCCAGCGTGGCGAACTATAGCCTTAACCCTCTCAATATGAGAGGAGGCCCATATTCCAACAGTGGAATGATAAATGGGTCGATTATGAAGACTTTATTGATGACCCACCTCCCCCACCCTCAACTGTTGTATGTAACTGACGCAAAACTCCTACCCAGAACACAATACTCAAGTAACATCACTATGGTTCCACAATCTTCACAAGACCTTAAAATATTTTACTACTTCGATAACCATGAACTATACCATAATATTACATCGGCTGCCTTTTATGTTACCAGCAAATACTGTAAGGCATTAGTTTAATTTCTTGATATAAGATTAAAGTTAGATTCGATGGTTGGATTATAAAACAATTGTATTCACTTTATGATTAAAAGTAACATTTTTACTTACACTTTAATTGGTTTTAGTTACAATTCTAGCTACCTATATTATGGTTGGATTTAATAACAATCCTTACTTTATGGTTGGATTTAATGTCAATACCACCTATACTATCCGTATTCATTTATACTGCATCGTTAAAAGCATATAAAGAACAAAACTAAACACAGCGCCCATTAACAAATGGAAAGAGAACAGAAACAGCAATACGAACAAATATTGGAAGCGATTAGCTTGACGTTCCTGCTGCAGCGCTTTAACGGCTTCGAAAAGTAGTCATTGAATAGTTTTGTTAGAATAAATAGCTTTGCTAACGAGTTTCTTGTTGGAATAGCTTTTTGTGTATAGACGTAGCGCATAGAATGCAGGCCACTTTAAATGGTCACTTCTGCAACCAACTGTTTCCGATGTCGAATAGCAAAGTCACTACCTAAGATTAACCAGTCTGGTGGTTCCAAAACATGAATCAGATGTTTTGGTTTGGTTCCGAACTTAGTATTGTTTCAGTTTTATCGTTTTACCACCTATTAGAAACGAAATTAAATCGTTAGAAATACTCGTAGGTGTCGATTTCATGAGTGCAAACTCCATAAAAATGGTGTCCTTTCCATATTAGCTCCGTCTGTAAGTTAGCATCTAATTGACTAATATTAATACAAAAAATCAAGTTGTTGTAAACTCGCTAATATGTAAATAATAATTTTGTTACTGTGTTGAAATATTTGTGAATAATTAATATGTTTAATCAACGTCAAATATTACATAATATTGATTGATTACTTTTATATGTATCTTACATACATACATTTAAATGCATATATTATGTACATGTGTTCTAAAGAGTTCTCTTGGAAAACGTAATCGCGAATATATTGCAACATATCGCGAAAACTAGATGTTTAAATAAAACGATATTCACAAATCAACGTATCCCCGATTCCCGTCAGCAGATGAAGGAAAACCCCAGAAAATATTCGAAAATAAAACTTCAAACGGTAGAAAACGGCGAAAAAAACGAAAAGCGAGCGAACGAGTCTCTTTGACAAACTGGAGATCAAATGATAAGACCGAATTGACATTAGAATGACGCTTAAACGAAGCGTGATGCCTCGTCGATAACGGAGTTTTTATATGGATTCTCGATGTGAACTCTACAGTTGCGTAATGAGTTCGGAGTTGAGCGAGAAATACTTAGGAAAATCGCGAGTAAATGAAATTATCACTTGCATAAAATGTAATTTTTAATTATACCCCTATTCTGCATAACATATGTAAATGTATGTATAATGATGAATCTAGTATTGCTCGAACTGACAATGCTATTTTGACATATGAATAACGATGATCTTGTTTAAAGCTATTGAAAGATAAATAGTTTTAATGAAATTTGTTGATGTAAATATATAATGTTGTTGATGTGCTTTATAGCAACAACTGTCTACTATCCATAGACACATGTGCTCAGGCTGCACACAACAAAGTTAAATCACCACCCGGGAATATAAATCTTCTTCGACATCAGCTGTCTAACTTTGTTGCTGGCTCTCGAGTTCTAAGTGAAAGATTGCTGATCTTCAACTCGGAAATGTATCGAATACCTAATTGTATATCAGTTTATAAATATTGCAGGATTTACAAATTTATGATGTAATATGTACACAAACTTTCAAGGAAAATATGTTTGTACGTATTTAAAAATATTGTATAGTATAGTTGTCATTATTTATAAATAACATCCCTAACGGTTGAGTAATTGCGAGCTCGACCGATGATCGAGAGGTCCTGGGTTCGAATTTCGGGTCGGGTATAATTAAATTTTAGTAATTTAGATTATCTAGAGCAAAATTTCCTTTTCTTTGCTTTGAGTCTGGGTCTATGCCCGGTGTATAGCAGTAGCCTCACCAACATGGCCGAACTTAAATGTAACTGTTGAAACGTGGGGATGCACCACACCCCTCTGCCTACCCCTTCGGGGATTACAACCGTGATGTTACGTTGAACAGCATAATCACATTGTTTTACATCGTACTAAGAACAAAAACACAACAGATGGAGTCGGTATCGTTACGCATTCGCTCTTTCTCCGGCCATTGACTTCGACCTTGATTTTGAATCGTAAACTGCATTTCATTTTTATAGCTCTCAGCACTGCTAGAGTAGTCGTTTGGAGGACAACCTACTAATCAATCAACATAGGCTTCAAATTCTGTTACATACCACCGACTTTAGGATATTGTGTGAGTTTTTTGAATTAAATAAATATCAAATATTAATAGATAATTTTATTGTGAACGCAAACATTTAAGGAAACTCACAATCCCTGGAATTCTGCATACTAAGAAATATTGTATAAATACGATACGAGTATACTTGTTCGTACAATCCTTATTAAGCAATCAAAATACAATGAATCTAAAATTGAAACACAAAAATTGTAACTTATAGATTCACATTTTGAATGTGTGTGTTCTAAGCTTTATGGATATCGCAGTTTTTCGCTCGGACTGATTTGCATGTCCGACCCTGAAACCTCTGTCTAATAACTTGCCAATTGTTTCGTGCGAACCATTATTAAATAAAGCAAATGAATTACAGTTTACAATCGCAACGTAAAGGTAGACGAACACTGGTTGAATCACACGTTGTGTGCTCAAGCGATCCTCCGGTTCCAACAGATGGCACGTACTCGTAGCAACTGCCACTCGGACATGTCCGATACAATATAAAGAAAAGAAACAATACAATGTCGGGAATAAAGTAATATTTACGGGTTTCGTGCTCACGTGTTGTATAGCATACCTACATACATATATACGTATACATATATATTCACGTCAAGCCCCTTACGGGGTAGGCAGATGACACCGAGTGCCGAATATCTCTATCCTCGCAGAGATAATTGTTATTGAACAATTTAAATTTATTTATTATTATTTTATTAAGCGGACTATTATTATCGCTTATTCTTAAGTTTATAAAACGGCACGAGATTGTAAGAATTGTTTTATCGACAGAAATACAACTACTGAATCTCCTTCAGTCATGTGTCTCCTTCAGTCCTCTGAGAGAGACCCGTGGCAACAGTAACTCTATCGTGTACTCTATTGTTGTAACAGATTAATCTAGTCTAGATATGTCTGATAACATGTTTCTGATAATATATCTGGTTATGATATTTGCAACTAAATATGCCTTGCTGACTTACTAAATATGCCTAAAACTTACTGCCTTAAAAAATAAACCCTAGTAAATTTCGTGGAACCTTATTTAAGCTAAACATCTTATCCAACGTCTTGTGATTTCGTGACCATTTCAATTTATTTATTTATTTATAAGCACCAACAGAGTAAACACTTAAAGAGAGAGAATATTATACAATTGGAGAGGCCTACTTATGGCCAGCAGAGGACGGAAATAGGCCGATAATGATAATGATGATGATGAATATTACACTAGGTAAGAAGTTGAGTGTCACCCCAGTTAGATCCCCAAACGATAATTTAAAATTAGGTTTTTAAATTAAATAATTAGGATATTGAATAAAAACAGACAATTTCCATACGGTGTATGTGTTGTCATCGACGCATAGCGATTGAGCGACTCACACAATAACGATATGAGAGAATAGATTATTCTCTCACTAATATTCTCTCTCTTATTTTCCAAAAGTTGGTTTTAGGTTATGATGGTGATGATACCTTGATGATGGTTTTTAGACTATATATTAATATGATGTATTGGCATAATTTTTTTTCTCACTCAGCTTGACCCGCAGTGCTGTCATGTTTTCCGTTATATACCGCCTCAAGTCGAGGCCCATTGTAC
>DWME01010534.1:0-10151 GCA_018244795.1 Parelbella ahira ahira
CCACTGCCACTTCAGCTTGCTAATCCTTTGGGCTATGTCGATCACTTTGGTTCTCTGTCGGATCGCCTCATTTCTGAGCGTTGCTACGAAAAATTTGTTCTAATATATGGTTAATATGTCGTGCTATAATATATATTACAGCTTCGTCTGTACCTTTAATGGTCCTTTGTCATATTCACAAATTCCCACCGAGTTTAAGATGACCTCACTTGTCCCACACTCTTTTAGCAAGTGTGAAGTGAAATTATAGTTTTGTGTCCGCACCCCCCTACAGAATATTATACTATTTTATGTTAATAACTATACGCCAAAATTATCTTAGATTTCCAAATTATCTTATATGTATGTGTGTAGATTGCTATCGCTTTTCTTACGAGTGCCTCGTACTCTGATTGAGACCGTAATGTGTCCTTGCATATTCTTTACATTGTAAGCTATTGCACGTTGCTATTGGAAGCAAAAGGTCTTGGAGTTGTTTTGATTCCATTTTATTGCACTTTTTGCTCTCTATAAAATATTTGAGTACAGATCGTACACTTCGCCAGTAGCTAATGTTGGCTTTGTTCATTGCGTGATACTGTTCAATGTTGCTTTAATTGTAATATTAGTGTTGTATCGTATTGTATTTAAATTTAAGATAATGAAATGTAAGTTTCATGGCCAGAAAATTCCAAAATTGTATAGTATAGAAGTACTAGATTTAAGGCTATTTAGTAGTATAAATTCAAGAGTGAGAGAAAAATTATAAGGCCCAAGGGGTCTTAGTTTTTTTTAATGGGTCGTCTATGCCAATTGTCATATTTTGATTTTTGTATTGCTTAGATGCTAGACACTTCTCGTAGCTTTGATCCTGTTGGACATTAGCAGTATTTGACAATGTAATATATACATATATATGTACAATTTTAGTACTTCTTAGACATTGCTGGCTCGTCGCTCTTGTTACAATATTGAATATCAAATGACTATATAATGTTTTCTTAGTATCATGAAGACTTTCTATATATACCAATTCCGTAATAAAAGTCAAAATCAAAATGTTATGAATAAATAGAGTCGATTATATTTTATTATTCTATACAAGTAAGTTTAAAATATAATTAGAATATATATATATATATATATATAATTTATTTCCCGTCTTAGCATGTATAGTAGTATTTGTAGAACGTTGGATTATAGAATGTGTCGATGTAAAAACATACATATATCACTAACGTGTTATACAGATGTTAAAGAACGCTCTATATTTAGTTTAAACGTTTACACCGTTAGAAATTAAAACTTAAATCTCTTCAGAACTGCTGGATTCGTCCACTACGCTGTCGTACAGACCTGGCAACTCGTCGTTCATGTAGCTAGTTTCATCGTAAACAGAATTCTTCATTTCATCCCAATTCAATATATACTCCGGTTCGAATAGCCTTGAAAATAATTACACAATATAATTAGTCTTCGTTACCCGTAGTCTATAGAAAATATAATATAATTGTTGTCAAAAGTCAATTGCTAAAGACGGTCGCTGTTTAACAATAATTGTCATCATATTACAATTATTGTCGTATTACATCAATTAAAGTAAGATTAACAAAGTAGCTTACATATTGACATTTGTCACTGTGACCGTGGATTATTATTTTTGACAGTAGTGTGAAATCGTTCGATGTGGAAGCAGTCTTATGATACTATCCAAAAACTAAAATGTGTACAATAATTGCCGTAACTTGGCATCTGTGATTAATTGTCAACTCATGAGCCAAACTTGATCGTAATGAATATTTAGCTATTTTGTCTAAATGTCGACGTAGAATGTTAGTAAATAGCTGTTATTGGCAAAAGTAATGTTTACTATATTAGCGTGGTTACATGTTTAAATGTTTTTTCAAATTTATTAACATGTAATTGTGTTGTACGGTCGAATTGTTTCGTGTAATTTGATGTTCGATTTTTAAAATTTACCCAATATTATTGAATTTATTCGAACGATTTTAATCTTTATACAATTGAACAATAATTTTACATGCACCTCCTCAAATATATTCACTCAGAATGATTATTATGTATATTATGTAACTTTTTGTCAACTATCGATGTTTATAAATTATATTTATTTGCTTTTGTTATTAAATAGATGTTATTAAATCAATATAATAGATGTGTTTTAATTATTCTCCTGTTATCCATAATGGTCGAGGATGATTTATGTACGGAAGGGTAATAAATTGACTTGCATGAATGCGGCTTCATGTTCTAAGTAACTGTTCTCCCAGTGAATTTGTTTTGGTAATAAAAGAAACGACCCGCCCTAAAGTTTCAAGCAATTTCTAGCAATGTGTGACGTCTTGACGAGTCTTATTGGGTGGGGCGTGTCATAACTCCGTTTCGTTCGTTTTTCTTTAGCAATATCACAATGTTAATTGTATTTTATTTGAAAATGATGTTCTATAAACGCTAAACGCCATAGTATCTATAATTATAGAATTTTACTTCTCTTCTTATAAAAAACTTAAAATCTCAGATAGCTCCAGATAAAATCTATTAGATTTACTCTATCGTCTAAGACAAGGTTTGTCGTACAAATGGGATAAT
Source organism: Parelbella ahira ahira (assembly GCA_018244795.1). Lineage (NCBI taxonomy): Eukaryota > Metazoa > Arthropoda > Insecta > Lepidoptera > Hesperiidae > Parelbella > Parelbella ahira. Next base: position 2,590 of record DWME01010534.1, read on the forward strand.
ATTTCCTCCACTAAAATTAAATTGTCCGCGCTTAATTTTATCGTACTATTGGTATAGAAGGGCATTGTCTCCGAATGCCTTTTAAAGCTTTAGAAATTCTCCCGGCTTAGGCAGCATCTGTGCGTATTCATTAATAAAATTTTTGTAATAAAATATTTCCTAAGTGGATATTTATGGCAGATTATAATGAGGAATTCCATTTTGCCTCACAAAAAAGTACCGGAAGAAAATTTGAATAATGTAGTCCCATTAATATTTTGAAATAATAACTTGGTAATATATAACATTGTACTCACATTAAAAAACACGTAAAAAATTCCTTTCTCACTCTACGACACAGTATACAGAAGGATAAACGAAAAACAAAATAAAGAGTCCAACAGTAGACACAAGGAGGTTATTAATTACCATATAAATAAATAGAGTGGTCGTAACATTTTATAGATATAATTAGTATTATGAAGAGCGTAATACATTGCAATCAAATTATGCAACTACCGACAGGAGCCAAACTCCCACGTTTTAATAACAAAACTTAATTCTATGGGACGTAAACGTAATTGGTGATATGTGGTAGTAGGTACTACACTCCTCTGTTTTCCCCTTCGGGAATGACAGGCGTGATGTCAGGTTAAGCTGACATGCCAAATAAACAATGTATTTCACACACAGTTATTTCCAAATAAATGTAACTTATTACCTTGATATAACAATAATCGACCCATTTATCATTTCATTGTTGTAATATGGGTCTCCTCTCGTATTTAGAGGGTTAAGGTCATAGTCTGCCACGCTGGCCAAGTGCGGGTTGGCGATTTCACACACCTTTTTTATTTTTACATCAATTCTAAGGTATACAACTTTCCTCGCGATGTTTTCCTTCACCGTTAGCAAGTGATATTTAAATTTAAAACGCACTTTTCTTGTATACAGGTGCGCGCCATGGGTTGGACTCGTCAGCTCAGTAAATTAGAGCACCGATATAATCACCTTGATATAGTTTACATATATCGGCAATAATTTGGACAAGGTAGCAGTGGCACACTTTGACGTACCTGTTACAACATATGTAAGTACTTGCTCTCTTTAGCGACAGAGGTATGACCTTACCACAATGTAGAGACGGTTTAAAATTGTAAATAATAAGCTTGGTCATGTCTAGGTTTAGTTCATTTACATATTTACCTACTTAGATAACACCGATCTTTGACGTTCTTACCCTGACCTAATTGAGAGCTCGGAGTATGCTAGCAACGAAATACATAATGTCACTTGTGCTGGTATAACATATAAATGTGTATAAACCGATTGCGTCATTGACAGACATGATCATGAAGTTTTGGAAGATAATAATAATAAGCATAAACTGTATTCGTCGAGAAACCTTTAAAAAGTTAGATAATATTAAATACATATGATTACATACCTACTGACACATGACATATAATTTGCGGTGTCCTTTCTGGCTAACAGATGAACTAGATTACTGAAACCGGTGCAATTTGACCACTGGGCATCGGGCGCCATAAGCATGGCTACTACTTTCCCATTGCATATCAACGGTGCGCCGTACATGCCCTGCCATGAGACAATATTGCTTATCAAATATATTATACATATGTACATCTAACATTACAACTTCATGGTAGTGAAAAAAAAATGTTACCGATGTAGAATTAGGGATGATAAATCATGATTATTTATAGGTGTTTTAATTTAAGCCAACTATTAATAAACTATTGGCTAATAGTGGCCTCGCTGGTCCAGAGGTTGCTGGCTTGATTACAGAGCGAGAGGTCGTTCGATCCTTGGGTCGGGTAAAACAGGATTTTTTCTATCTTGAAATTCTTAGTAGGTAGTATTCTAGATTTTTGACCGGAGTACAACAATAAGCTCATCCCCTATTCCATGGTAGGACATATAACATAATTGATCAATCGTGAGAGTGAGCTGAACTCTTTTACCTTACCGGGTAGATAGCCTATGGGTTGTTGCTATTTAGCCTAATACTTTGACCCATTTAGTGTGCTATTTTATGAGTTCACTTGTAATAATTAATTGTGTTTCCCAATATGGTAAGGTACTCACGTGGCATGGTTGAGCAAGGCGATCGGGCTGAAAAGAGAAAATTATTTTAACTGGGCTATTGTAGAACAGTATTAATTCCATTTGAGATAATGTATGTTTCATATATAAATATAAAATTGTTACAGGTTGACTATGGAATTACATTGAACTCAACATTTTCCTTCTTCATTCTCAATTTAACGAGTTTTCTAATTCATCCGTCTCCACCAGCCCCCATCTCAATGCTTAAGCCGTTTTTCTATCTTTTACAAAAAACTCTATTCAACTAATATCAAAACCGTGCGAAAGAAGTGGTGTAAACAAGATTTTTTTATTACCTGTACAGTCTTTGCCTCTTTATTGGAGTTCGCGGAATATTAATTACTAAATTGACCTATTTTTGTTAATTTTAGCACGGATTTTTAATAGGAACTTAAGAAAGATTTATATGCGATTCAATTGCGATTCAATTCAGCTTTTAATTTGTTTAATAGTGAGTTCATAAACCGAGCCATATAATAATATTATTACGAAATTATTATTAAACTATGCTCTCAATAGGCCCACCTTCTATTATTACATGAAACATAAACTTAATTTATGAAACGTGAGCGTACTAAGTTTAGAATCATCACTGCCTATCACGTTGGATGAATACACACGTAAAGGTAAACGAATCAGCTTGGCAGCAGACAGGTGCTGTAATTACTTCAACATCATCATTATCTACCTACTCCCGTCCATAGCTGGACATAGGCCTCTCAAATAACACGCCACTAAGCTCGATCTTCAGCTCTTCGCATCGAACAGCTGCCAGACACTGCGTATATCGTCGCTCCACTTAGCTGGAGGGCGTCCTACGCAGCTCAATTAGTATTTGCTTAGCTTCATAAATATATACAATTAATGTCTTACGTCTTTTATACATAAACAGGCTGATTTATCAAAATAATAAGTGTATCCAATGTTGACGAGAGCTTTTTGGAACATTATAGACAGCGTGTCACACCATAAATGCTTTTTCACTACGTTTAAAAACTGTACTCGACCATTTCTTTGCAAGAGAAATCTTTGCACCGGATATATTGTGTCCTGAAACATATTGAACAAAATAATTTTATTTTGTTATCAATAAAAATGTGCTTATACCTAAATGAATTCCTAGTAGATATCTGATTAAAATACCATTGACCATATAGGGATATATAAGGTCACATTATTTACATCTACTTTAAATTTAGTGAATACTGATAATATTGTGGGTCATCTCTGAACACGACCATTTGATCTCAAAGTAAGCATCGAGAGAACCTTACAGATAAAAACTATAATCTATATACCTATAACTATCTATATAGCCCAACTATATATAGGTACTATCAACAACAATATATATAACAACGATATAAACTATGTATATGGACCAACAAGACGGTCAAAATCAATTTCATAAGTAAATATCCCGTTGTTGGTCAGAACCTCTTCATGTCAAGTACAGAGAAATAAGCTGGGAGACAGGATTACCCCTTTATAAAAGAAGTGCCATCCTGGCATCATGCACTCCTCTTGTATAGTCAGAACTTCTTGACCATTGTAGTCGATCTCAATACCCCTCAGTGGCACCTCAGCTAGTATATCGGGCACCTTTCTTTTTAACATAAGTATCGCTGGCGATGTTTGAATTTGATAAGCGCGTAATGAAGTTTGATTCGACACTGGAATAACAATAAAATTATGTTATAGATTACCTATTTGAAGGAGTGAAATATACTGCCAGAATCTGTGTTTCGTGATCCATATCAGGATGCTTTTGCGCTTTCCATCAGGCGTGATCGCGGCAAAATGGTAGCCTATTATATATTTAAAAAAATAGACAAATATCTCGTAGTTTATTATTATGAAATATATTTTTTTTACCATGGAGGCAAGATTTAATTAATGTAAGGAAAAAAATTTGCCACATACGTCAGGAGTCACGATGGCGAATATTCATTGCTTGAATCAATAGAATGCGCTGAAATACACGGTGCGAGATGGCTGACGGTTATTTAAGGCGTGCTCAATAAGAACCTACCCATATCTTATAGAGGTAGTACATATTAGCTTTGTCTAATATCTTCTCTCAAGTTTTATTAGAATTTCACGCAAGTTAACTCGTACATACCGTTGAAGCGTACCTACTATCGTGAAGTGGGGGAGGGGGGCTACCCAATAATCAAAACACAATCGAATCGTAACAGAAAACCAAACGAATTATTCAAAAGCGGTATGAATATTTTCGTAACGCACATAAAAATTTTGTCACATCAGCAAAGCATCAGCATCACAAACACATCAACCTAAGTGATTAAGGCGTGATCCTCAACCATATCAGCTAACGGGGAGTTGAGACAAGTTTAAAAATAATGAGCATTTCTTTGTTACACATCAATTCGCAAATACGATTTCGTAGCATCGTTTACGAGATTTTGTTCAAAATTTTTCATTGCAAAGATAACATATATGTACATTGTACATATATAATCATATGTAATATACCTATAGAGATATTTTATTTTTATTGTAATGAGGTAATGATCGATTTATTTATGTCCGTAATTATTCTGTTAATTCCCTGTTTATTCCAATTAAAAATAAATAGTAGTTGTGACGTGTGTAGCGTGAATAAAAGGTTAATTTTGTAATAAGTGTAGTGTACAAGTATTATTTATTTCTGTGAATAGCTATTTATAACTTTAATGTGACTGTTGACACGCACATGTGATATAAAATACTGGTACATACTTATATGAACTTTGTACTGTTTCTTGTTTTTAATAGTTATTTAAATACAGTGCTAAAGAACAGAGTGGCTCGTTATTTGAGTTGTTCTGATCTGCTGCTGATCAAGACGTCCTGGGTTCGATCCCTGGGTCGGGCACAGTATTATTTAGTGATCTAATTTGAAATTTCCAGTAGTAAGTAAGAATCTGCATTTGTGCCCGGTGTAAGGAATCCCTTTTTCCCACGGGATATATTATAACTTATCAGATGAACCGTACTATACAAACCTGTCTATCCCTTCAGAAAAACACAAGCATGTTTTTACGTTAAAAGCTAAATGTTTTATTGGCGTCTCGAAAATATAATAAGGTTTTTAAGCTGAGACGAACGATCACACCCGTTTTAAAAATTTTCTCCATAATATCCGGTACACAGACTGAGTATGCAAACTAATTTTATTTAATCCGTGTGCAACATTCTTTTTTATTATAATATAGACCAAGCAGAATATAACTAGGTTTAAGTTTAACTTAAAATTCACCAGTCAGATTAAATTACCAATAGAACAATGAGAATTTGCGAAAGTAATTTCTCAAAGTCCACGCAGGGAAAATGGCAGGGCAAATGCTAAAATAACGGTGTAAATGTTATAACAGTGAAGAGTGTCATCATATCTTTCACACGTGCACTTACTTCGCGGCAACAATATTTTCGTGACCTGTACGCGTATCCCTCTAATCGGGTGCCTGTACGAAGTTCCAGTGACCATGTTTATTGGGCGCGTGTCGTGAACCAGCGACAGCGGGTTGGTGACGCACACCGCGGCAGTGAGCACGGCTGTCCGGGACACCAACGTGCCCGTGCACAAGCCTCGATATCGCGATGAAAAGTATACCTAAAAGCATTTATCAGTTATTCAATAATTGTACCAATCAATGAATAGTCAAAATGTAATACTTTATAAAGGTTTTCTTTTTAATATCGGTCAATCATTTTAATTTCCATATAAGGTTCAATTCGGACACGAACCTTTTAGCAATTAAACATTAATATAACTTTTATTTCACAACATTTATTCTATGCGACAAGCCGAAGACAGGGTGCGATGGCGCTCATTGGGGGAGGCCTATGTCCAGCAGTGGACGGAGATAGATGATGATGATGATTTATTTTAAATCGGTGACATTGCGTGATTTATATTCAATTGCAAATACTGTATTATTAATATACTTATCGTATTATACAACAAGCTATTCCTCACGCCTTTGTTCGCGTGGATTTCTGCTTTAGTATTTTCTCAGGTTTTCTCACATATTTTCTTTATAAAGTTATGGCGGTATTAGAGTGACACATGTTCACACATGAGTGACACATGTTCAGCTCGATGATGTATATGTGGGATCAATTTACATTGGATACATCTATATTTACGAATACATCTCAATTTTATGCTTGTGTTCATATAACCTCTGAATTATTATAGCACTACAAATTAAAACCAAAGTTAATAAATAAAATCTGAACAGAATTTATCTTCTAATAAATGTTTGATGATCTTCCTGTAAATTAACATATATAACTTTTTTATTATAAATCGATCGAAAAGAAACAAACACTAAATGTTAAATGAAGCTTATCTCTGTATGTCAGTGTAAACTGCATCTACATCGGTTTAGACGTTTTCGAGATTAGCATACCTACGTTAGTGCAAAGACGAACAGACAAATAGAGAAATGATTCTCAAAAAAATTCTTTTGCGTTGCATTACGTTAGTAAAGACCTCTAATAAAAATATCTACTATTTACCGACACGTGATGAATGAATTTGGCAGAAGCAAGTCAAGTCTAAGGATAGAGATATTGGCCACTCTGTAGTCAGATATACAGATATACCAGTTAATAATTACTGACGGTTGTTCTGTTACTCATAATTATTAGAAACTTACAAGGAATGGCAAAGTTCCTTGACGAGGCTTGAATGGTTCCCTCCCGTGGCATAACGATAAATATATTCCTGTATAAAATAGGTATTCATTAGATTATTACATAGCACTTAATGATACTATCATGATTTCAATCATTAATGCATAAACACATACCAAAGTAACATGCTGTCATTAATTTGTTCATAGCTTCTATAACTTTGTTTTTGTTACTTAGAAAATACTCTCAGTCGAATGCAAGCAAAAATGGGGACGGTTCGTAAAATATTGTGCGAAAACATAATTAAAGTAAGCGTTACGCTTTGCCAATGTAACCGCTACCAATTTGATAAAAACGATTTTATATGTAACGCAGCGTTTGCAATTCGAATTAACCAATATGTTAAACACTTCGTTGTATACTAAGAACTATTAGTCATATATACATATATATATTATATAAAATCTGAAGATGTTCTTGCAATCACTAACTACACTCTGCCCACCGCTTCGCGTATTGCAGTCGTGATGTTACGTTTTTTTCATCATGTTTGCTAGCTTATATGTAAGACGTGTCTATTAGTAACGTGAGGTGATTTTAGAGTTTCTTGACAACCCCTCTACCCCTGATGGGATTTCGTGAGATTTTCCTCAATCCCCCTCCTCCATCCTCCAATCTCACATGAGATTTTTCAAAATGCATATAATATCTCGTAAGTGTATCGGTGTATCGGAAGCAGTGGTAGCCTAGTGGTTAAGAATTCAGCCTCTCATTCCGGAGGTCCTGGGTTCAAATCCATGGCGCGCACC
>DWME01010535.1:0-10151 GCA_018244795.1 Parelbella ahira ahira
AATAACGGGACAGACTCCCGATCATAGCGCTTTAGGCAAACAGGAAGTAGTTAAGTACAATCTTATGATATTTAATATATATATGTATGTATGTATATATGTATGTATGTGTATGCAGATATGTATGCATATTAAATTATAATTATATATTTATTCTTGTACTGTTATATGTTTATATAATACATATTAATAAATATCTTTAATATATGTATATCATTTATACATATAAAATTTTAATTATATATTTTATGTATGTGTTGCATATATTATGTATATACTATATATGTGTGTGTTGTATAAAAATTAAAATTATACAGCTTCTAAATTAAAATTATTACGTGCCTACCACAACTTCTCGTCATCACCTGGGCTGACTGATAGAAAATGCCACTTGGCATTAAGTCAGCCTTTTGTTACCAACAATAAAGGATAAATAAATAGATATAAACATAACGCCATTGAATCAAAAATAAATCAGTATGGGAAATATCTATTAACGTAATACATTACACATTTTACTATGTAGTACCATTGTAGGCGATATACACCTGAGTACTGTAAATGACATCGAAATAAATTTTATTTTGTGTGTTATGTATTTATTTACACAATTATTTATAAACGTATTGCGCGGAAATTTATATTTTATTACTTACTATAATAATATTCACTTATACAATTGCGTTATAAAGTTAACTTAGGTCGTTACAAACTGCGCCATGGTGTTATTACATCCGGTATTACACGATTTCCTTTGATATTTAGCTTTGCTGTAAGTTGATACTTTTCGTAGATTGGTCTTTATATTGTAAATTGCTATGTATTGTACGATTGTATTACAATTGCATTTGGTATACAGATACAATACAATACAAAATCGCTTTAATGTACACCACATAAAAGAAAATGCAAAATACAAGAGTAACAGAATTGTGTAAAAACAAAAGGCGGTCTTATCGCTGAAAGAGCGATGTATTCCAGACAACCTTTACTGCAAGGTGCATATTAAAAGAAAAGAAGATAAAAGTGGGCAGGGCGTACAATATACGTACGTACGTGTACGTAACTAGACATTTGAAATATAAGTTTTCTGCAAATTGTATAAGCGCGATAACGAGTGATATCGTTGCAGCGATGTGTACTAAGCGCCGAGGGAGTGCCGCGCGACCTCGGGGACTCCAAACAAGCCTCTCCTCGCGCCCGACGCCGTCATATCATTTTGCTCGCGTCGCTAATGTTTCGCGCCGCTTAATACAACCCCAATTTGTATAACGCCGCTTCAGCTGCGTTGTTTTGATAAGAGTAATAAGGCTTCATAACGAACAATTTGTACAGAGATGTTATCGTTATTATTATTATCAGATCGTCACGCCAGCTGCTTTACAGGCAGTATAGACTTTCTAGTGTATCTATCCGTACACATCTGACGCATATTTCTTCTACATTCATCACCGACGAAATTTGGCCAATTTGACAATAAGAGTAAAGAGAGGCTTTGATAGTAATGAATATATAATGGCTATTTTTTTAATTTACGACGTTCGCTTCGCTGTGGCCGTATTACCCGTTCGTTACTAATATAATGTCCGCAAACAGAATACGTGACATCAGCGCATTGTTCCGAACCGTAGATTCTTTGTCATGGTGGATATAACAGTGGCGCGGCGGCATCAAGCGAGCGAGTCTCTATCGATCTTCCATTATCAGTATTGCTTGGTACGCCACCTGTCGTGATCACTTCATCAGCCCCGTACCAAATGTTGAAATTCAGCTCAATACATGGCAAAGATTCGTGACTGAGGCTGCTTGTAGCCACGTTCCCGTACTACCTAACAAAATACGTCCTTAATATTATTTATTCACTGACACTTTGTATACTGTAACAGCTTACCAATGGTGTGTCTCTATAATTTTGCAATGTTATTTTCCTACTCTTACTTCCTTAGTTATAGCACTATTGTTTGTCTCGGTGGATGAGCGGGATATCTGTAACACAGGCCTTGTGCCCAGTACGGAGCCCTTGCACTGGCATTTGTATACGTGTTTGTTGTGAATAAATATTTTTTCATTTTTCATTTTAATGTGACATTCAAATTATCTGAGAACTACGACCATATCTCTTATCTGCCTTATCAAGTTTTTATTATCCGTAATGGCTATATTAGAGTGAGTATTATGATCCTTGTAATCCTTATCCACTGAGCTGTGTCGGTTTTGTTTAATTCGATGGTTAATATTGGTGGTACGATGATGTACATGCATTCTTATGCTATATTTAACGCACTGCCTTTTTCTAAGCAATGTTGTTAAAATTTGTTATCGTTACATAATATCAATCTTTGTTTAGAATATTTGATGTAAAATACTAAGGGTGAAAATTGTAAACCCTGCGCTTAATTAATTTTGTGTTCCCGAGCCTAGGTTGCCTTAAATTCAATGTAAATCGTTGACAACTGAGGAGAATCGATTCTTTTCCTTTTCAAACTATATAAGGAAAATTTTTGACTTTTTTATTGTTACATGAGTTTAATTGTACTAAAACAGTGATAATGATAATTCTTTTATTATAGTTGTTTCGACAAGGATCTATGTCCTTGTTATCGCTGTTCCGCTTATATCGGTAGCCATTACATGTGTTTATTTTCTATTTCACAACTTATCTCGGATTAATTATGAATGTTTGTTGTTCTTACAATTAAAAATACTTTATTACATGTAGCTCTTTTTAATGCTTGTCTGTTTATAAGAAGATAAGATTTGTCTTGTTCATAATATGTATTGTAACATTTGTAGAAATTATATAAAACACATTCCCTTTGCTACGTGAGAACCGAACATAGTCTTATTTTTTAAAATTACGGCTGCACACTGATTGTTTAATGTTATACCTTTATGCATCGTGCGTCAAACAGTCAGCTGTTGCATCAGCGTTTCCATGCATTATGGGGAGCAATGAACAATGGAACAAAGCCGTGCGATGTTCCATCTCGAAATGCAATCCTTTCTTCGCACGTCGATTAAATACGATTGTTTTGTTCCGCGACTTCTCGTATCTCCGACCTCTTGCACTATATCACGTTACCCGCGCATTACAACGAGGCAGAAGGATCCAATTTCACGCATTCCTGTTTCATTCCAGATACCGCACGCGTTCGCCGCCTACCTCCAGCCTTAGCCTGTATTCGTCACTGCCAACTATTCCGCCCTATTGTGCGCTTCATGTCGTCATGCTAGACAAGACCAACGTTAGTGTTAAGATACGCGCCCGAGATCGTAGACATTTCGAGAATTGCTGGCGATCGTGACGTCGTCGAGAACTCAGCGGAGACGAGATGAGTCAATCGCCAGACGAGGCCCGCACGGCCCGGATTCAGAAGTATAAAGAAGAGAGAAGAAAACAGCTGATAGCTCGAACGGCGACGTTGTTTTCAGCCAACGTCACGGAACGGTAAATACAATCATTCTTCTATTTTTACACAATACATAAAATTATGTTTTCCTCGACTTTTTTTCGTATGTTCAATTGTTCTGAATGTATATTTAGCTTTAAATATACTTCGTGCTATACTAAGGTAAACGAATTCTTTTTTAATTTTTACAATACGTTTTTCACAAATATAGTATGCATTTCATGGGTTCACTACCCATGAGATGCATAGATACATTACGGAAATCTTACACAAGGGTCGTACACAAGAAAAACGATAGAGGTGGCTAGTATTGTCTCATTCGATTGACAGTTCGTGACTGATGGTAATGCCACTTCCATATGTTCTTTACTCTAACATGTTCTTAGGCAATCTGCCTATATACCCATTGTTTAATATTATTTATTTGATATGCAATTAATTTTTATTATCTTGATCGTTCCAGGCGACCAAGAAAAGCAGCCAATCGAACAGCTTTAGAAGAGACAGGCGTGCATCTCAAGTCTTCCTCGGAGCTGAATTTAAACACAGCTTCGACTTCAGTGCCTATTAGAACTACACGAACGTCACGCTTAAGAGCTGCCGCTGCTAATCACTCTGACATTAGTCAGTCGCCTAAGAAATCCAACAGAAGTTCCTCCGTTCAATCGCTGTTAGAAGATGATAAAACTAAAACGCCCAAAAATTCTAAAATAGTAGATAGAGATAAACAAGGTAGAACGAGTTCAGGTAGACGACAGAGTCACGAGAAAGAAAATTTAAAGAGTGCGTCGACCGCCTGCTTCGCTGACAAAGAATTTGGTGCTATTAGATCGAAACTTAAACATTCCAATAAAAATATTTTAGAAAAAGACAAAAGTAATTTCTTAGTCACTAGTCCTAGAGGAAGAAATATTGACGAAAAGAATAGTTTAAAATTAGACGAAAAGATAAAAAAGAAACTTGTGACTGAAGATGCTAAGTTAGTTAATGTTAAAAATGACGAGAAAAATGTTAACGTAGATGAGATTTTCAACAATATTTTAGGCGATAGAAGTCTCTCGAATAGCTTGGACAAGGATCGATTTGAAGATTTGTACAAGGATCTTGTCGTTGAAGAGACTGGCTTGCCAACCCGAATCGAATTGAAAGCAAACAATATTATTGTAGATGGCAAACTACATACCGAAGAGCTCAAAAATAGTCACAAAAGTAACATTCCTGTAATAAAAGAGACAGTAGTCAATAAGATTGATGTTAATAAGAGGGAAGAAGAGAAAGGTGTTGTGCCAAAAGATGTGAAAGATGATATCGGGGGTTTGTTGGGCGCCGTATGTGTTCGGAAAGTAGAGAGGTTCAGTGAATTGCTCAGTAATCTGTGTTCACCCTGCGACGCTGATATTTTGTTCGAGGACATTTTGGTCGAGAATGGAATTAATGGGGATAGTAGTTCGGTAAGTCACTTATATATTATTAATTTCTTTCTTATCAATAGTTCAATTTCAACTATTTTTTTATTTCATTATTTAAATAAAGGAGAGTAACTCACCCGTCAAAGTGATATAGTATTTGTTTGTTTATAGTGAGACATTTAAAATTATTTCACATCAATATAATTATTAATAACAATAATTGTAATTTAGATTATTCATTTATGTTACGAATATTTTTGGTATTTATTGACAAATAATAGTTAAGTTAATTACTAATAATAATCATAAGACTCTTCAACGGTTTTTTTCGCCAGGTTTAGTTGGTCTTTGTGTATTTTTATTTGCACTTACTTAAGTAAGTACCGATGTTAAAATAGTAATTAAAAAATTATTTTGTGACATCATCAGAAGGCTTTTATAATATCTATTGAAAGGTTTGGAAGTACTCACTTCCAATACAAACGCTTCTGGGCTAAATTGCGTTTAGCGACACGACGGCGACGCACTAATAGCCTTATAGTTTTTTATCGTACGAGTAACTCTTTTACCTTTATCATGTTTTTGATTGATGTTGTCCGATTTTTATTTACTTGGAAGTATTACAAATAGTATAATGTAAAGCAACATATTGATATCAATTGTTAAAATTTAATTAACATTAAAAGCTACTGTAAGTAATAATCGGTCAGTAAAATAATATCGATTAGTTACGTTGAATTGTATTATAATGTTTACGTGCACACGACAAATTTAACGTTCAAAATTAACGACTGAACCTTTGTTCAATCGTTAAATTTGAATTTAATTATAGATATGAATATTATAAGATTCTATTGCTGTTAAAAACAGTGTCTTAGTTTTTATTAACTTTTTGTTGAAATAATTGCCTTCTTCCGAATAAATCTTCATTCCTATACATTGGAAAATGTTCTACTTAAAGGTTTTGTTTTCAAAGCTTAGAAGCATTTAAGTTAATGTAGTTAACTTCAGAACAGTAAAATACACACTGTATGTTGCTACAATCTACTTGACTGGTCTGTTAGTGCAGTTGTTAGTGAATCTGAATGCTGAGTGGGGGGTCGTGGGTCCGATTCCCACCCAGAATTAATGTTTGTTGAATAAATAAATACATAATAAATAGTTGTCTGCGTGTGAAAACTATCTGTGTAAATATATATTTATGTGTATACTATATGTTGTTTAACAGCCGTCTCTTTACCGTAACACAAGCTTTAATCGAGCTTACTTTGAGATCAGATGGCCGTGTGTGGTGTGAACGTGAAGTCCGGCACTTTGTCAATCTACGAGCAAACAATCGAAAAAGTACCGAGTAACTCTGATTCGTCTGAGCAACTGCTTACCCGAGCTAACAAGCTCAATAAAAAATGGTAGGCTTAGTTTAACTGGTCTACGCCACAGGGTTTAGGGAGAAATCAGTTTTTAGCGGACATTGAGTTGCGTCGATGTAATGTTATGTATTAAGCACAGCGAGCATCACCGCGCCCCGCAACAACAGAACCAAATAAGGTCCGATCGCACGCGAACCTTCACATTTCCCCCTTTATATGCCGTCATAATGAAATATTACCTTTCTGGCACTTTTAAATAAACACTCGGTCTCGCAACGTTTGCACAACATCTCGAGGTGTTGGAGAAAAATTAAGTTGTCATACTATAAATGTAAGTCGAGTGCGACATCGTAATAAGCGATCACATCGCTGAGCTAAATGTGGAATACGATTCCCAATACGGTGGCCGCGCGGCGTCCTGTGCGGAAATTAAGTAGACGCGATTTGCGTGCATAATTGTCCTACTAGCCGCTGCGAGCGTGGCGGGCCTAGCGGGTCGTTTCGGACATGTCGCCTCACCACAATACGACGTACAAATGAAATACAATATAAGCGAAAAAAATATTATGACAACATAACAACACGCCTAGGTCTATCCCCTAAACGGTGGGCAGAGAAATTAGTATATTCCCTCGTTTCACTAGTTATTATATTTACGTCCCACCACGGGATAGGGAGTGAATCTAATGCCGTATACCGGGCACATGTCTAAATTCCGTGCTGGTACTGAGAATTTCAAGTTTGATCAATTCAATTTTGCACGACCTAGATGTTGGAATCCAGGACCTCCGATTGGCTGTCACGCTTGCTACCGCCGGACCAGGAAGACGACATTTTTGATTTTTATTAAATTGCCATATTCATTGCCATATTATATGGAAACGAACATCACTTGACATAAAATTGTGTGTAGGTTCGCACCGAGCCCTGAGAGAGCAGTAAACTTTCAACACGTACGTACGTCGACGCGGGAAAGTTTCACGTATTGTATGATGCAATGGTCCCTCGGAAGCCGTGTAGCTGCTGGAGTCACATTCAATATTAACGATAGGATACTTTCTTATCCTTTTCATTTTGTACGGCTTCATTTTCATTACAAGAATTGTGCTGTGGCCATTATTAATGGCGGCTTGTTTTAATGAATACGTTTTGGAGTCAATAGATCGTTTCAGAAGCTTACGTCAAAGAGTATTCTGGTTTTCTTAAATATCTTTATCGTATATTTAAATCGTACATTATTGAATATGATGAGAAAATATTTACATAAAATGATGTTTTTATGTATGTGCAAAATTTGTGCGTTATATAGACACATTTACATAGTTTAATCGGAAGAATTAGCACTATTGAAGTGTTATTTTATTAGATCATCGGCCCAGCTTCTTACGGGAAAGGCTGAAAGCATCAAATGCCTAATATCTCAGCCCTCGCAGCGCTGACGCGCTTCTTGCACATTTTCTCTCTCCTCGGTCCAGCTACAAGATGATTCTATATATGGCGTAGCTTATCGCATGCAAAGAGGTCAAGTGTGGATCGATTGTATCGCTGGCATGAAATTGCGTGTACAAGTTTATCGTTTATGCTAAGAAATCAATTCTGTCCGCGTCATGCAGACTCTTCGTGAACTCTTTTATGTGCTCGATCTGAACGCTATAACAATTCTGAAAGCAGTTTCAGCAGTACAATTTTATATTGGTAAGATTCTTGCGTGGATATCCACTCGGCGCAGTGTTTAGTGAATGTCACTGCTAAGCCGGAGGCCGTGGGTTCGGTTGACATCCAGAATAATTATGTGTGTGATGAAATAGTTCAAAAATTGATATTTACCGACCCCTGGTTACCACGGCACAGCCTACTTTTGGGATCGATTAGCTGAGTGTGGCGATTTATGGCGATTACTTATTTATTTTTAAACGTAACTCTTATTGGGTTCTTCATTTACTATTTATAGCTATAGTATATTATGTCCGCTAATATTATTTATAAAAAAGAATCGAAATCTGGCTTCCAACATATTTTTGTATGATAATAGTGTAGTCTCGTCGGGTGTAGTCCCCCGCGCGTCTACACATGGCTCAACGTATGCAACGGGGTCAAGTGTTCCCATGTACGGTGCTGTCGTGAAATCGCACGTAAACCCGCGGTGCTCCGCCGGGCCGCCTCGCAAGGCGCGAGGCTGCGGCCCGCCAGCCTACGATAGCCTACGACTACGAAATTCTTATTGGAGCATACAAAAAATGGTAGCGCGCTCTCCATCTAAGTGGAGTGACGACATATGCACACAGTCGCTAGCAGTGGCTGAATGCGGAGAGCTGGAGCGAGCGTAGAGGCCTGTGTCCAGCAGCGACCTGAGCGGGCTAATGTCAATGATGCGTATTTTAAAACAGTTAGTTCCCGTGTTATGGATGTATGACCTGTGGATGAACATTTGTAATGAAAGAGTGCTGCAGTTGAATGTCTCCGAATGTAGTGTGTGATAGCGATATATGTACGTCGTTTTTACCGGGAAACGTTGCTTTGTTTTAATTAGCGTTATTATTATTACAAGGATAAGTCTTTTAGTTAATCGATTCCTCGTAAGTATTTCGATAGAACATATGTTCTTCTCGACTCTTACTCGGTGAATGGCTACAAACAAATTGAGTCATCGGATAAATGTAGGCACTAGGTGATCTTTGTTAGAATATAAATGTATAAATATTTAAATATTGTAAAACGTACTGCATGTTATTTAAATAACAATACATTTAAATATTAATGTACCTACCTGTGCAACGTGAACGACTTTGTATAAATGATATACCGATAAAATTTATTGTATTCACCCCAGCGCCCAGTTGACTAGTAAAAAATGTATTAGGCCTTAAATTCGACTTTAGTGAGCTATCTTTAGGTTTAGGATTGTTTTTATAACCAGCGGAATTTATGCGTCGTGCTCGAGCGTGTGTCCCATGCAACGTTACACGCCAGCCGTTCTCCTTGCACTTCGACATTGCATTGAATTGCAATGGAACATGCTAAATTAAAACATTTATTTAAAATTATTATTATGTACTTCCTTATTATCATATCATTATACCAGTGATTTACGGGGAGCTGAGAGAGCGTGCAGAGAGTATCTTTAAGCTTGCTGACTCATGTTTTCTGCAGTCATCACTTAAATGTATTTTATATTGCTATTGATACAGGGTTCATTCTTTTGTTTCATCAACTACCACACGCTACAAAGTTATTGTAATATTTTTGCGTTCTTTCTTGATTTGTACATGTGCCAGACGTTGACGAGAAATGTCTTAATATTTGTTTATGAATTTGATAGAGAAGTAGTGCTTGTTTATGATAGAAATGTATCACATAAATATGGTATTATTTACTATTGTATTCTCGTAGTCCAATACTGAAGCAACTTTTGTCCCGGAGGTTAGAGCGGCAGCTAAAATTTCTCATATTATGGAGATGTTTGAGCAGTTGAATGCAACAGAGAACTCTTCACGCTACAGAGAGCCGCGATGGCCGCTGATGTTCCGCAAGAATTGTTGACACGAGATCTTGTACACTGCGGGACTTACCTTCACGTGGACTGCGTATTTCCTATACCGTAATAAAAAACGTTCGGGGTTGAATGAAATATCTCAGTACTTTAAATTGACAGATGTGCTTGAATCTTTCGAACAATGACGTAGCAATATGTTTGTTTGTTTATTTGACTGCCTCATGGGTGGACTAGTTGCAATCGCGACTGCTGATCAGGGGGTACTGGATGCGATTCCCGGATCAGGTAATCAGATTCTCTAATAGTGGCTGGGACCCTGGATCTGTGACGGTGCCTGGCAATAGATTTTCCGCATATCCCATGATATAACGAAAACATAACCGGTGAAACGTAGGAGTGTACTGCACACCTCTGCCCACCCCTTCGGGTATTACAGGCGAAATATTACGTTGTTATTTATTTCATAATG
>DWME01010536.1:0-10150 GCA_018244795.1 Parelbella ahira ahira
TATTTAAAGAGTAATTAACATGATTGTTGATTAATGAAGGGTTTTTTTCATATTAATTAAATGTAGTGTGACGTCAAATGTAAAAAAAGCAGTCATAGCCTAGTGGTTAAGAAATCAGCCTCTCACTCCGGGGGTGCTGGATTCAAATCCATGGCACGCACCTTTTAACAAAAGTGCGTTTTAAGTTTAAATATCACTTGCTAACGGTGGAAGAAAACATCTTAAGGAAACGTGCGAACTTTAGAATTTACAAAAAAAAAAAAAATTCTGCAGTGTCTGAAGTCTGCCAACCCGCACTTGGCCAGCGTGCCATACTACAGCCTTAACCCTCTCAATATGAGAGGAGACCCATATTCTTACAGTGAAATGACAAATGGGTCGATTATTATTAGTGTGATGTATTAGTAACTACATAAAATAGTTATGAATCAAGCTTTAGTAACGATCATGCAGTTAAATATAATAGAAAATGAGTAGGCCGAGGACATATTGACGAGAACTTATTTTAAAATCGATAAAACCTAGATTGGCTTTACTCAGTTGTAAGTTGAGTTTTAAAGTTTAAAAATTTAATTTAAATGAACTATTTTGTACGTTTACTTAGGGACTATTTTTTATCAAATTGTATGCGATAAGACGAGGATAGGGCGCGTTGGCGTTCAATAGGGAAAACCTACATCCAGCAGTTGACTGAGAAAGGAAGACAAAGTGACCGGTGCGTCCAAGAGATGGATCTCACTTTCCTCAAAAGATTAGTCCTTAGCAGTCCGAGGAAGTAATGTAGACTGCGTCTTGGATGTCCTGTCACATGACAGCAATAGGTTGCTTTAATAATTATTATTATTCGGCCCATTTATTGTTACATTTCGAGCTGTAGCCTGGCAGACATTACCTTCCCTATTAGTGTGTTACATTTTATTGATTACATTCATATAACATATTTGCTTTATATCTCCTCTTAGTTATATTTATTCATATATGTAATAGACTAATTTATTATATTTTTTTATATAGGCGTATACCTACGTATACGTACGTATACGTTTCTAAATAGGCGTTACGTTAAATAACAAACGTTTTTAATGCTTTGTTTCATATTACAAGATACCTATAGACGAATTACTTTGTCCCATTTACATGTACGAGTACATTTCATGAAGGTGCTCAATTCTCTAATAGTCAACATGACTAAAGAAAGGTCACAGTAGAAGCTAATAGCTATTTAAAAATCAGCGATTTTTTAAAGTGTTAACAGTTTTTTATAAATAAATCATTACGTTGAGTAAATATTTGAAGTTATCAGCATTGTCTAAGTAAATTTGCAACACTGAATAAGTTTTTCAGCCCTTTTGAATGTAAAATCTTGTTAACACTTAATTATTCTATTCAATACATATGTGATCGGTAATTCCTCGCATTACCTAATGATTACCTATAGCAATGTGTGACCGGAGTTTAACTGTAGCTGTAATAAGAAATGGGGTTCTAGAAGATTGTCGAGTTGAAAGGTGCGTGGAAAAGTCTACTATCTGTGAATTGGTGTCGTTAAAAAGTGATATTTTAATTGCTCCTATTACATTCTGTTTTGAGAAGAAAGATTTTTTAAGTTCTGTCAGTATATTCCACTAATGACTATGCCCGTGAGAGTACGTGGGAAGCATTACACTTTATTCGAACATTCGCCTTTTACGCTTATTTGACTCAGCGAGTATTAAGTCTTTACTTCACTTGAGCTTCTGTAGTCATATCCTGAAACAAATAAATTGAAATTAAGATTGCCTGATTCTCTCAGTGTACTTCTGTTACTCGTTCGTTAAGCGCAATTTTTTTAATGTATTATTAATATGGAAAGCTTTGCAATTAGAATGTATGGAGATGTTCGTGTCTGCTCTACATTTTCGTTTGAAGCACCTACCTCCTAGTGCAGTCACCTAGCTCGTGAAGTCACAGTTAAGTGAAAGTATTTTAAAATAATCGTTCTCTTTCTTTCATCCGCGTTGTATTTCATTACAAGATGATAATGACGCATCCCAGCCGAGATCAAAGCGGCGATAGTCGATTGATGACTTAATGGATCCCTGGCTCGGCGAAGGCAGCGAGGACTCCAAAGGTATTTATACCGCTCACTATCATTCTTCCACCTCTCAGTCACATTCGCGGACTCAGAATTTTTGTCGCCATTTTGAAAGAGGTGGCGAATCAAATAATGGAGAAATAATTTAATCAGCGGCCCCGCTGGCGGTTTGGGTTCTACGGGGACGGCTTAGGGTGGAGTTTTGATTGCGACGCGCGGCGAAGGGTGGCGAAAAAAATATGTGGTCGTGTCGTGTGTGCAGCCGCCTTAATAGGTGGGAGCGCCCCAGCGGCCCCTCGCCTCTCCCTCCGCGAGTCTTTGCGGCTGCAAATTGAAATGAAATTGCATAATTCGCACGCAGTCGGCGACGGGCGCGGGAATGAGGCGTTTTTTGCGCCTAATGAAGTCCATTTAGAGGCGGCCGCGCGCCGCGAGCTCCGTCAATGCGCCGGAGAAAATAGCGAGCGCCGTAATTGTGGGCGCGATGCGTACGAATTACAGTTATTATTTAAATGTCAGCTAAATGCACCGGCTTCCCGTGCGATGGGTTTTGTTGCAGCCTTTGTACGTGGGTTGCGTGAACGCGTGCGTTGGTTAGTTAGAAAGCTTACGGCAACACCAACGACAATGCTAACAGTTTCGAAATATAATATGTTAGTTCTCGCCACAAAAAAATGCATTCGATACTTTCCTCTATGAAATAATTACAAAATTTCTTTGTAGAATAGTATTGCGGTAAAAATTAATCTTGAATTTTTTAAAATGTCTTCTTTAGGTTTGTGTTTTATAAATTAAATAAATGTTATTCTTTTAGGCGTAAGTATCTACATTCTTAAAAAACACTGATTTCAATGGAATAAATAAACCGTTTATTAAGAGATTTTAAAATCTGTACACAGACGAAAAGGGAAATTCCTTAATTATTCGTGTATTTTCTTAATTTCTGTTTAAATTCAAGTAGTACCTAATAGTTTAATAATAATGAAAATGGAGAATCTTACTCTTGAGAACTCAATATTGTTGTTACATTACATTTCTGTATGGATGCAATGCTCACAGAAGAGTTAGAACACCACCAGCCGTTATAATCACAAATTCGATGTAATACGCGTGGCAGCCATCAAACCAGGCACTACCTATATTAAAATATTGTCATCGATACGTAATGGTCAATTTGATCTAACGCGATGTCTGAACATAAATCAAGTAGGTAGGTACCTACTACCACTATAAAATGTCTGTAATTTATAAATTGTTGGGGTAATAGGTACTGCTGCAGACAACTTTTAATTTAATATAAATTAAATAAAGCAGGGCGGATAAAAATAAACGTAAAGCTATGTAATATCTGCACCAAATTAAATGGCAAGGAGAATATTGATGTCGAGTTCTATGACGGCACTCTACCTTAGCCCTAAGTCCCGTCGGTGCGGCGACACCGGGGTGTGTTCTCATAATACCTCGTAGCATTTCTATTTCTAATAAAGAGTTTCATATTGTATGAGCATCATGCTTAAGTATTTTTTTTAATTTATTTATTAATTATGAATCAAACAAACTTATTCTTAGCATAAATGTACGGAGGTGGCTATAATACCAAAATTAAAAAGTCAGCTAACAAATTGACTATTAAGTACTTAATTTATAAAACTTGTCAATTGGCTTTCGGTACATTGTTGTCGACGTAAGAGCAATAGTTCGGTAGAGTTACTTAACTAACGACTTTGTTGAAAGAGCAGATGTAGTTGCAAATTTTCAATAACACAACATGTTTTGATATTATCCTACAATATAAGCCTATTCGAAATAGCGAGCTGTTATTCACATATTGGGGTACAGCTCAATAGAGTATACAAACACTCAAATAATTGTTTTAATTAATTGTTTACTTTTTGTTTCGAATTATGGACCCTAAACCAAAATGCCATTTTGAATCTTTCAGTTATGCAGTTTATAGGAATGCCAATGAACTCTCTATTTTTTAAACTTGTTTAATACTATATTATCTGCAGTTTCGTTTCGCTAAAACCGTAAAGGTAAACTAATTATCTTTAATCACCTATTTAGATTATTCATTAATTCAGACATATTACAGTTAGGTACCTAAAAGAGCACCGATGGCTCAGTGGTTTAGATATAATTTACCCGTTCCATTCCAAGAGTCTCAGTTTTGAATACTGGTATGCAAGTTAAATTTTAAGTTAGGTAGGTATGTATCTATATTTTAAAAATAAAATATCACTCTCTATTACGGAGAAGATAAATTACCATTCCTATTTTGAATGGGTATTCCTTACTCGAAAGCATACTAGGAGTTGATGTTGACGATGACAAGTACGCTGAAATACATTAATATAGTTTTAAAATGTTATGAAAATAAAGTAAAACATCTTGCCGACGTTCCCTCGTAGGAGTGGGCAGATGAATTTTGTACCTGCACGGCCCAGCATGATAGGTGAGCCTACTGATATACAGCATTTACAAATCCAGCCTCCGCATCTACTATTATTATTAAGAATTTTAAGTTAGGAAAACGCACTAATCCAGTCCAACCCGGGAAACAAATCTAGTGCTGCAGGATCACCCATTGCACTTGGCGACTACTCGACCAACGAAGCAGTCATTATTTAAAGAATAAAAATGTAAATGGCGTATAATGATTATACAAGTATTTATATCTGTAATAAATTAAAATACGTCAGTAGTGCAATTAGACATGTATCATAAATTCAATATCAATGAATATAAATATCTACAAGTAAAACAAGCACCCACCTTGAGGAATATAAGTTCTACCTAAATATTAAAATATCTATATGGTTTTAATGTACCACAAAAACAGAACATTCTATTCAAAAAAAGGTTTTAAACAAAAAAAAATTGTACGAGTAAAGGTTACGTTGGACCGACAACCATAAATAGACAGGTGGTAGGATGTGGCGGTTGAATAAGATCTGCGGAGCATCGGGTGTTTTGGCACACGTTGGGAAAGGCCTATGTCCGGCAATGAAACGGTACAGGCTAATGTGATACTGATGATGTGTAAAGCGAACGGCCACCGGATTAAAATACAAATTTAACGAACAGTTTCTAACAACATTAAAGATCGTTGGTGATTTGTTCTTACAGACCTCGCCAGATTAATATATAGTGATTGATATTATGATATAGTGGTTGACGTGTAATAAATTTATTATAAATAGCGTTTTAATTGTAATTTTTTAAATTTGTAGCTTTAAATGAATATACGGACGTGGACGGGAGCAGGCTGATAATGATGATGATTATATAATGAATATATGCGACCCTATTTATAGTATTCTACTGTACCGTAGATCTGAATATCTCCTCTGTATATTAGTAACCTTATTACATTTGTACGTAATTTTTACGAAAAGGTCCGGTAATTCAAGTCCTAGAGATTTTTCTCGGGGTACTATGATTAATTAATATTGATAAGCTGAGGTTCTTATCTATGAATGAGTAATGACATTATTTTATAATTGAATGGGAGATTTTTAGGAACAATTATTTGAACATTATAATTTCGTGCGCCAAAGGTAAGTATAATCATTCACTGAGTCGAAACAAAAATGTTTTAACGTATAAAGTATGTCTGCGCAATTAAATTAAATATACAACAAATAAAAATATTACATAGAATAAGTACTTTTCATTTTTAACCTGCATAAATACATTTGTACGTAAAAGTTACTGACAATGATATTCTGCGATAAAATAAAAAAATAGTTTTAAATAAAGTGAGCTAAGTAATGTAAAATGCCTTTTTAAAAATTAATCTGAAAAAAAACTACCAATGTCCGATAGGTTCTGGGTTCGATCCCTAATCGGAAAGTATCGGGTTTTTCTGATTTAAAATAAAATTCATGGTAGTAGCTCAGAGTTTACATTTATTCGCGGATTATTGTTTTAAGTTCACCACCCGTTTCATGATAGGAATTACAACATAATTGGTGAAACATCCACTCCCAAGTCTACCTCTTCGGATTACAAGCGTAATGTTTCGTTTTGTTTAGAACATACGATTCCTAGCTTAGTAGTCCGTGTCTCTTAACTACTGGACCAACAGACCCAGGTTACTGTTTAAGGATTACGCCATTACCTACACCTCTATTTACCTACTCTTGTTCCTCTGCTTCTGGGTCCGAGGAGTGTGTAAAGCTGGTGAAAGCAATGATTTTTATCATTAAAATGATCCATACCTATATTATGTGATGTAATGTTATTAATAAGATCTTGTAAATTAAAATTTGGGATTATCATTTTGTGACAACGTACCCTACGTAAGTGACATCGTTTTTAACGTGTACGTATATCGTGTAGTAGAGTCGTGTCGTAGAGTAGGTATCAAAACATTTAATAGCAATTCAGTCTTTCATCGTTGAAAGAAGCTAGATTGTTATAATAACATTGTTACATTATTACAATACATTGTTAAAATACATTGTCACATTACATTATCACAATATGTTGTTGGAGGCAATGTTTCAGTTGAACAGGAGAATAATTAAAATCGTTCCACTATCCTGGTGAGTTACGACTTATCTCTTAGTAAACTAGACAAAACATTTAAGACAAGTTCAATTTCGAAAACAATTCATGATGAATAAAAATAGTTCAAGTGACATTCCAAAGAAATTTATTACGATATTAATCATTCAAATTATTACGAATCAGAAAATGACGTAACATACTTCCACAATTATTAACTATTTTATTGTAAAAGTCACCAATAATTTTTAGTTATTTGTCAATTATTTTTAAAGAAACGTCCTGAAATTGAACCGTTTCAAACATAACTTTTTGTTGGATGTCAAATTATTTTAAACAGCACCCTGAAATCTCAAGGGGTGTAAAAAAAAACTAAAATTAATAAAATGTACGTATGTGTGTTAGTCTTCAGAATATTTCTTACTTTAGTTACAGTTTACGATTCAATCGCATGCATGTAACTCTATCAAAGCTTTTATGAACTTGGAAGACCCTCGTGATCTAAAAACAGCCAAAAATTACTTATATTATTCTTTAAGAAAGAACGAAGGGAAGCCATCCAGTAAAAACAAACCGCTTCGAGTTGTAACGATACAAGGAAGTACGATTTCAATGAATCTCATCAACGCACACGAGTACCCTTGCGGATGTAGCAACACCCGCCTCAATCATTATTCGGTAAGAATTTGCCCATTCGTGGAGAAAGCGCCGGTTTTCTTACGAGTACATCGAAAATCAGGACTTGATTAAGCGCGCGGCGTATCGAGCTGGAGGGCCCTTAGCGCACTCTGCGGCCTCGCGGAGTGCGGAGTGAGTTACGGCGCTCGGGCGACACTCGCCAGAGCTCACTTCTACACTTATATGATTTACATACTTTTCAAATACCTGGACACATATTACACTCCGTTCTTTAAATATAAATGTAATTTACTGTGCGAACACTAATCGCTTATACATACCTACGTCCATTTGTGGTGTGTATAAAAGCCATGATATAAAGCTAAGTATTGATGTGTGTCAAGTCGCGTAATAAAGACGTGTTCAGTCAAAGTCAAGTCCTCGTATTATAAATTTACAAAATTCTTCGTATTCTGTCTGCATTGTTTGACGCGTACGTGTTCATAGCCAAGAATAATATTTTGGAGTAACATCACTAATATTCGTATACTACTACCTTGTTGGTCGAGTGGTTACAAACGCGACTGCCGATCGTGAGGTCCTGGATTCAACTGCCGTGTCGGGTGCTATTGGATTTTTCTAATTTTGAATTTCTAGTAGTAACTCGAAGTCTGGAATTGTATCCGCTGTATGGCAATAGGCTCACCACCTATTCCATGGGATTTAAACGTAACTGGTGAAAGGTGGGAGTGTATTACACTCCTCTGCCTACCCTTTGAGAGATTACACACACTTACTAATATTATTTAACCCCAAACTAGACAGAACCTATGCTTAGGTGATCAGACATTTAATAAACTCACACCGACACATACCGACTAATTAAATTAAATTAGAATTAAATTAAATTAAAATTAGTAATACTACGACTTATGTACCATTAATTATTTATGTATAACATTAATTTCCTCTTGAAATGCATTATAACTTGTTCTTAAAATCGCTAGTAAACTCAAGAGTCCCGAGTGTCGCCACTTGCTTGCGAATGAGTTGATTTTAAATTTGAATTTTGATGTACCTGCACCGAATTTTGGTAAGTTGAAGTGCGCTTAAGTGCATGGACGTTGAAGTAGGGCTCGGGCGAGTCTCGATATGGTAATGAGCGAGGCGGTAATTAATCACGGACGCCATCCACTTCCGAAATCGCTTTTCCTTGTTATAAGGCGGATTTGAATTGTAGATTTATTTTTCTGTCACGTTACTTGTATATAGATGGCGCTGGTGAACCGGCAGCGCTTTGCCAATATTATTTCACTGCCATACAAAATATTAGTAGGTAAATGTGTTATTTTTTTCCAATATATTTTCAATTGTGTCTGCTAATATGTTGATGATATTATTAAATTATAGATATTGTACCTAGTTGTATATTATTTCTATATAAATGTTTATGTTTCTATCATCTAAGTGTACTGAACAGACAACGGTCATGAATTTTGCAAGATTGACCTCAACGTTGCAAGATTTAAAAGAGAATTGTTGCGAGTTAGCAGAAGAGCGTTGAGACATACAAATTTAAAGTCACACAGAGAACAGAAAAAGGACATTTAGACGTACACTTTTGCTATCGTGAACATTGGACATCTGTACCTATTTTGTGTTTTGAATGTTGAGTTGTTGTGTTGAATGTTGTGTCGTATTGTGTCTGTGAATCTGTTGTATTTCGACGAATGAAATAAGGATGTATTTAGAACAATTACACAACGTTTTCCGATTGCAAAGTAAGCAGAGCCTCCGCTGCGTAACCAGATAGCTCATACATATAGATAAATATCTCAAAATTTATTAACACATATTTATAAAGAGATAATTTTAGAACTGACAAAAGACAAATTGTTTCTGGTATTCATCATACAAATATTGGCCATATTTGGATATCTAACTCATAACCTCTGGGTCAAAGTTATTAAGTGTTAGACCTATAGAAAAGGTAAAGCAAGACCCGCCCGAGTCAAAGTTCATAGACATTCGACGTCCTCAGCCATATTTACCGATGATAGTGTCAGTTTTACTACTGAAAAAATTCATGCTCCAACATTATTCATTAAACGAGAAATAAGATTTAATTCTCTTAATTCTTTCTTTCGGCCTATCCCATCTTGTACTCGTATCTATTGAACTTACTTATATATTAAAAATTTGAAGTATCTATCAAATTATTCAATAGTTAAAGTGTGAAATTATTCGAAGTAGAACCTGTGAAATGACACATTGAATAAAATAATAAAAGAAGTAATTTCTTAAAAATAATAATAATAAAACAAAAAAGTCTTTATTCTAAAAATGCTATTTTACGCATATTGGTATGCAAGTAGCTAAAAAGCTATAATTTTAATTTGTGTCAGTCGGCGTTCATATTTTGTATTATACGCCTTACTTATAATAAAGTATATGACTAATAATAAAGAATAACTGCCGCGTTGGTCGAGTGGTTGCAAGCGCGACTGCTGATCGGGTGGTCCTGGATTTAAATCCCAGGTCGGGTACTACTGGATTTTTTGAATTTAGAATTTCTAGTAGTGACTCGTAGTCTGGTCTGTGCCCGGTATATGGCAATACCTACACCACCTATTCCATGGGACGTTAACGTAATTGGTGAAACGTGGGAGTGTACTACAACACTCCTTTGCCTACCCCTTCGGGGATTCCAGGCGTGATGTTACGTTTACTAGATTTACAAACTGTTGTATAGTTTTTATTCGACAGTTATGCAATTGGCAACCCTAGCAATGAAATCAGTTTGCATTGGTAGGGTTGTAGCAAGTAATATTTTTATATTAACACATAGGTACGTTTATTCTTTAAAGATTTAATAATAATAATAATAATCGACCCATAGTCATTCCACTGTTGGAATATGGGTCTCCTCTCATATTGAGAGGGTTA
>DWME01010537.1:0-10150 GCA_018244795.1 Parelbella ahira ahira
GCCTGTTGTTTTTAGAGGTACGGATAATTGGATGTACGTTCGTAGTTCACAATAAAATATGTATGCTTGTATATGAGAGCCGTCCGCTCTACGGTTTTGACTCTTGACAATGGTTTTGTTCGGGGCCAACTAAAAAATGAATAGCCACATCGCGAACTCAAAAACGGACGTGAATCAATTTTTAAGCAATCGAACATCACTTTGTGCTTCGCGATACATCGATATCCTTTGTTCACACTGAAATATAATACGTGGAACAGAAAATAAAATCGTTGTTCAAAAAATTTGCTGTCGTATAGATTTTTGGTACAACAAAAAAAAAAAACTTTTCCACCTAAATAACAGCGGGAAAATTTATTGTAGAATGCTTGTACAGGAGCCGGGAGTTCCTTAATCTAAAATCGATAGAAACGACGTCGAACCAAGTTGTGAATAGTACCTTAAGTTCGGGATGGAAGAAAGTCGGACCTTTTCCCTCAACACCTGTGTAGCGATACGCTCCGCTGATAACGCCGCTCGCACCCAACGCTTAACATCAAGAATGATAAAATGAAATGTTCCACTTGATTTATTGATACGTATTATCAGTTCATTTGAAACTCGATGTAACGTAACTGTTTATATCTCCGTTACTCGATGTAACGTAACTACATCTCCACTCTCGTGTTACTAGTTTCATTTACGTGTTTGTTGTAGCATTTGTATTTATTACTTAAGATTAGTTTGGGATTAGATTTACATGGACTAATTAACTTGTACCCGCCACGCAACATTAATGAGTCTTCTGAAGGATGTTATAATTTATTTAATATCGATATCGCTGTTTCTAATTAATGTTAGTTAATCAAATTACTTGTTAATTTGATTAAGTATTTGTAGTTGTTACCGATAATTCTCAGTATGTTTACGTCTTATACAAAACAGAACACATATAGGACAAGGATAAGAATGCTTACCCTTTACATTACTAATATTAAATTATAGTGATTATTTAATATATAGCGACATCCCTACACTCGAAAAGGCTGACAGAATAAAAAAATGTACATTTACTTGCAACCTTCCGATTTAAACCCAGACATAACAAACATCACACAAATATCGAACCCACGACTCGGAGCTCAGCAGCCATGTTTACTAACCACTGAAACAACAGGGCAGTCTGTATGAAATATATTATTTAATCATGTTAAATTTATTTTGTGTTTTAATAATGCGAGAACCGTGTTTATGTTGACCGTTTCGTGGTTTTGACAGAGCCAAATTAAATTAGATCCACAAACTGTCTATCATTTTGCATGCTGTATACAAAGTGAACGTTCTGATAATAACACAATATTCATTGATAAATCATTACCAGAATATTCATGTCAATTATACATATGTATGTCCTGTTAATATATATTGATAAAAAATGTTTGGAAGTATGTTTATATCAACTTAAATTCGATGATTCAAATAGTTAGTGAAGGCCTTTTGGTAACAGTAAAGTCAATATTGAGTTAGTACTGTAAATTGTATGTGGCTGTATGTTTAGTTATTCACCATACAAAAATAAAAAACTGAAATGTGTATGACTATATGACGTATGTATGACGTACACTGTATGACGCGAAGAATAAAACGATACAATATTATTCCAATTTTCCTTTTTGAATATAATAATATATAATATGTAAATGTAATTTTTATTATAAGATAGTTATTATTACTGCATTATTTTCTTCATAACAAAAAATATTATTATTATGTAGTCACGCCAATTCATTTACGGGGTAAGCAGAGAATATAAAGTGCCAAATTTCTATGTTTGAAGAGCTGATTTCTTTCTTTTACTTGCATCACTTTACATCATATCAGGTTCTTCACTCATGCACGCTGATATCAGAGACATCTGACTCAAGGGTAAAAACGAACAGGAATAAAAAGTACTACAAAAACAAAAGCAATATTAATAAAATATTACTTCAGTATGAGCTTATAAATGATACTGAGTCATAATTGTGTATATGATTTAAATAAAATTAAAAATTCTTGATATCTATATACAACAACAAGAAACAATATGTTAAAAAAATGTAGTACTGCTTCAATACAGTTTAAAATCAAGCCAGGATAGATGTAAGTACTATATTACGATGAAATAAACTCAATAGACTAAACGGTGTGGTGGCCAGAGGGTCACAAATAGAGCACGGTTAATCAAATCAAGTCCTAGTGGAGCTCAAAGCGGCAGAGAGCACTGCGGTGCCGGCTGTTGCGTTTGTGGGCATGTATAGACGAATTCGATCGTACAGCGTATGATCGAATAGCGTATGATCGTGTAGCGCGCGATCGTATGGTGCATTACTGAACGTAACATCAGACCTGTAATCCCCGATGGGCTGGCAGAGGGGTGTATGACACTCCCATGTTTCGCCCATGTTTCTCCCGTGTGTTCCTCAATGAAATCATCTTCTTCTTTTAAAGTGTCTCTCGGACTAGCGGAGGTTGGTTGTGAATTCCGCAAACTTTCCTCGGTCCAGCGCAAGGTGAAGCAGTTCGGCAGCTTTCGCTATCCCTGTGTCACAATGGGATATATTTATGTTTGTATATTTATATGTGTATATTTATATACATATTGTTATGTGTATTTCTGGTTCTCCTTCACATTGTCTCTAATGTAAAGCGAAAAAGTATTTTTTCTTATTTTTCATTGTCATTCTTACTATTTTTATCTTATTTCCTTTCAGTTTCAATAATCACGTTTCTCTATCCCTCGCTCTCATGTTTTAATTCGAAATTCTCGGTAGGTGCCCAATAAATTTATTAAGCTTGAATCTTAATTCATTATATTCGAGTGTCGTGCAGTTCCCAACATTTCCATGACTCGACGGAATGTGAAATAAACTGCTCAGCAACAAAATATGCATAATTCTCCACTTGCACGTTTGTAATTAAACAATTTTCACTAAATATGTTACCGCTAATAACTTATTCGTGCAATTTTTGCGTTGAAATATTCTATGAATAGTCTTACTAATGAATATATTACTTTCTTAGTAGCTGAGTTTCAATGTGTGTATGTACAGTCAAACAACCTCGAAGTGACTTACTAGAAACCATCAATGTAAGACGTGATGTTAAAACATTACATTATTGTATTAACCTAACAAAAACACACAGATAATACCCGAATTAAAAGATTAAGATATCCAAAGCTTCAAGCAAATGGAACAAAGTTTTTGAGACATGATACTTGAGATGTGGTATGTGTTTTACCCCATTTTTGTCGACAGTGTTGCAATAAGGGTTTGTTGCACTACTTATCATAAGAAGTTCAAGTCGTCTCTCTGCAAATAATAAAATAGAGATATGTGTTTAACCCCACAACCACATACGATTACTTGCATAAAAAATAATGTATTGTACTGTAAAATGGAAGAAGGTAGACAAGAATTTTATTCATCATCACACAGAACGTTACAAGTGTAGTCGCGAGACGATGTTCCTAGAGGAAATCCAGTGAACGCGATTCGTATTAAATTTTGCGTCGAAGCGAAACAAAGACTTGTACTGATAAAATTACATTTCTTCAAGCGCCATTGGCACTTCCAACGCTGGTTTAATTTCAACGGAATAATATTAAGGTTTGATGATTCGGAGCGAATAAAATATTACTGTGTTATCGTTAACATTCGACTCGGCGAGTTGTGGTTTCTTGGTGACGTCTCATGTTTTAGAAATATTAGCAAGGTATGTATGCAAAGAACAAAAGGTGTTTAGGAATGTATTAGCGGCTATGATTAAAGTATATTATGCAGAAACGGCACCTTGAACTAGTTAACGAAGTCCACCCGTAATTACCAATTTCTCGCAGGCAAATAATCAAAATTTTTCTTAATATGTCTTTTGAAGGTTAGGTCGGGGCTTTTCGTGAGTACATGAGTTTATGAATTTGGCATCGTCATAATTACTATAAATGTTTTTAATGTTCCATTGTCTTCATCTGATTAGAATGAGAAGGATTATATGTAGGTACATAATTACAGTGAAACATAATATTATACGCGTTATAATGAAACGTAGAAATGGTTAGGTACTATGTGTCTCAACGTCTATATTGAGATAGCAGAAACATTTAAAATGCACGGCGCACTGTGAGTCATATTAATAAAGCACAAGTTAACGAGGTCGGAGATATTATATCTGCGTTTGTGTGCAACTGTTGACACGGAAGGTATTTCCTGTTTCGTTCCGTTCTACGTTCTACTGAAACACGTTCAGTAGAATTCCAATAATGTTTTAGTTGTTGAAAGAACATGGCTTAGTGTTGCCGAGGCAAGTGTATGCGAATCAGATTGCGATCAGTTGTAGTATGGGTTTAAAATGTAGGATAAATAGTAAACTTTAAATATGGACTGCTATTGAAATCGTTGCACAATATACTACGTTCCGTTCTACTGAAACGTGTACAGCAGAATTCCAAAAATATTTTAGTAGTAGAAAGAAAATGGCATGGTGATGCCGGCGCCGTGGTATATGTAATCGTATGCTAATCACAATATGATCAGTTAGGGTATCTATTGGCTTAAAATTTCCTGTATCCAAACCATTCTGTTAACCAATTAGATATACAATATTGTACTTCTAGCAGTCTATGTTAGGGCTCTTAGGTTCTAGGGGGGGGGGGGGGGATTTGTCCATGAGTGGACACATCGATGAATGAAAGTTGGGCGTGTTTATTTTAATATACCGAATTTACAGAATAAGTGCGGCGAACATGGCGAGCATTTAAAACCCAATTTGGATACAATTCCCATCAATTTTTTGTTTTTGCTCTATTGGATAACTCTCTAAGTGACCTAGCGCGATAATATTTAATAATATTAATCCATATATTTTTAATAATATTAGACACTAATATAACGTTTTTTCGTTTCGATTTCAGTTCACCGAGTAAGCCACTAAACTTTAATGTGGCATGTTTATAATGTGTACATAATGATATTCTACTACGGTACAATAATATAATGTAATATTGTAGTAAAATGTATTATGAGAATAACTCCACTACGGACGCCAGCTTCATATTTCGTTATGCCAATTGAAGCATTGGAATGAAAGATTTCTGAAGTAATAAAATCATATTTCTGCACCTTCGCGCCGCTCTCATCTGGAAATGTTAACGCTGTTTGAAGTACACTACAGTTAAAGTGCATGCAATTGAATATATAAATTTATTAAACTATTTCTAGACACAGTGACTCGGGTAAGAAGTAAGTTTTCTACAACCCACTGGGGTAGGTTTGAAGTAGTTTTAAATGATTTTATTAGATAACAGTATTGAAACTTTCATATCTAAATAATGTCGAGTAAATAATTAAGCGTTAATGAAGCATCATTAGATGATTATTATATCATCACGGAAGATCCTTCACGAGGTAGGCAAAGAGATCACTTACAGATCAGACTCATGTACTTCTACGAGTACACTTATAAAATAATTTTTTGAACACTTGCACGTAGGTTTCGGAGATTGCTCCCTCACCTATCAGCCATTATTATCGTGATTCATATATTAGCGAAGGTTTAGATCACTAGCTCATCTAACTGTCAAATAAAAAGCTGGAACAATAGGGTACGACAAGTCAAAGATCAACAAGTGAAAGGCCGACAAGTAAAAGACCGACAAGTTAGGGTCCCGACAAGTTAGGGCTCTGTGAGGCATGGTAACAGCCATCCATCCACAAGTCAATCGCACCCGGCACAGTTAAACTTAAAGTTGAACAGAAATCGCGTCATGTTTACCCTTTAAAAAGGTAAACTCGCTTAATCATTTAAATTTCTAAAGGAAACATTACCCCAATCTGTTGTTGTTGAAAACGAGGCAAAATATGAACTTGCTATTATAACCTTAAATAAAATTGTTTATTTTCTAGCAGATCAAAGAACTGTTGATATTTACGTTTCAGTAAAGTTCTTACTGATTCCATTAATGCGAAAGTTACAAATATAGTTTTTGTGAAAGCTCGCAATATTGTTACGAATCGAAATTAAATTCTTTGTTCAAATAAATAACAGTTTTTACAGTTATAATTCGTTGTTTCTGCTGTTATTATTTTCCACAACTGAGTACGAACTTCACTTGTAATTGTTGGACGTTTCAGAGCAGCTCAATGGATAAATAAATTAGTGTAAATAATCCATAGATATGGGAACATTTCGAAACTGGTTCAAAGAAAACTGAACAGGTGTATATATCATTACTCATACAGACTTTAGCGTATATCTTTGGTACCTATAGCTATTAGTGCATGTAATTAGGTCTCAAATTTATCATAAACTATGGTCTTAAGTTTTTCTTACTTAATTAGACATGCTGGTAAGCAGTTTGCAAAGTTTTCAGCATCTAACAGTACCAGATATTACACTATTGTGACTATAAAGAATATCGCATTTTCATATTTTATTCATATTTATATTCTTCATTCTATTGTTCTTTTAACATACAAGATACTGTGAAGGGGGAATCATCATCATCATTATCAGCCTACTCCCGTCCACTGCTGGATATAGGCCTCTCCAATGGCACGCCACTGAGCTCGATCTTCAGCTCTTCGCATCCAACCACTGCCAGCGACTTTGCGTAAATCGTCACTCCACCTAGCTGGAGGGCGTCCTACGCTACGTTTGCCAAGTCGCGGACTCCACTCCAGAACACGTCTGCTCTAAAAACATATTTATCTAATTTCATAATACCCATTATTTAAATATAAGTTTATTGACAAACAGGATAGCAGATCGCGATATAGCGTAGCCTACCTAGGTGCAGCTAAATATGTGCCTTGGGTTCCTGCCAGCAGCATCGTAGGCGGCGCGAGAACTCGTGCTCTGCGATCCCAACACGCATATTCAGCGAAGGGATTATGGACAAAAATCCTTCAGGAAAGATCTATGTTTAACAGTGGACTTACCAGGCTGTGGATTATGATGATAATGAAAAAATCATCCGAAATCTTCGCCGACTCTCAGACTATGACACGTTCAGCGCGGAACCATCGAGATTGTATTCAAATTAGACCTTGTTCATACACGATGGCACTTTCCTTTTACCTGCGCATAATCTACTTATGATTGCACGATTGAAAGTTTCTATTTATTTTGCTTTTGTGTTCCATACGCTTATGTTTCTTAATGTCATTATTGAGTGTGGATATGTAGGTACCTACCTTGTCTACGTAGGACAATATTTTGAAATAATATCACGCATACTAAACTTAGGTAATGTCACGCCTGTATCTCGCCAGAGGGGTAGAAGGAGAGTAGTACACTCCGCGTTTAACCAGTTACATTTACGTTCCACGG
Source organism: Parelbella ahira ahira (assembly GCA_018244795.1). Taxonomy (NCBI): domain Eukaryota; kingdom Metazoa; phylum Arthropoda; class Insecta; order Lepidoptera; family Hesperiidae; genus Parelbella; species Parelbella ahira. The sequence continues at coordinate 7,348 of DWME01010537.1, forward strand.
GAATAGGCGGTGAGCCTATTATCATACATCATCAGCCACAAGTCCAGACTCTAAGCTACTACTAGAAATTTTTATTATCGTTTTAAATCGAATACAATGTAAGCAACAATTTGTTAACATACAAAATTATTATCATTTACTGCTCGATATTCACATCTGTCAGTTCATGTACATTCAAACTGTAAGAAAATACTGAATTATTCTTCACAATACTATTTTACTTTACAAGGACAGCTGAATGTTTTTACAAAAGATTAATTTGAGGCACAGTTCGCGCCTAGAACGAAACATATATTTCAGTAGGTATATGTGAGGGCGTGGAAATGGAAATAAAGGGGACTTCAGTTTAAATGGAGTGACATCATAATCTACACAGAAAATGGACTACACTAACGACATCAATAAAAAAACAATTACGATAGAATGTGTGACAGATTTTAACGACAGAGATGTATTGGGATGACAATTAATAATTAAAGTAGTATTAGATATTAATGTTGTTCAAGATAACGGCCAAAATGTTTATCAGTAATGACGTTAAAATGCTTATAACTAATGGCATTCGAGTCGATCGCGTGACTTTTAATACTTTAATGTTGCCCATTTTCCGAACACGCGAGTTTTTCACGCAAACCTGTCTTACCAGTTGTCATTATCATCAGACCACGTGCCCATATGATGCTCTGTGATAATGGCACATGAAAACTAATAGGTGTGTGTTTCAGTGACTCGCGCCACTGAGTTGCCTGTCTTGCCGAGAACCGAACACGGCTACCAGGTCATATTAGCAGTTCGATTTAGAAAGGAACGGATTTATCGTCCGTTCAGTATAAATTCATAAAACTATGCTTACTTCATCTCAAAACGTAGAATTTTTATCCTTAAACAGATCACGTTTAAAAAGCATCGCTAAAGGATTACGCTAAAGTACGTATTCCTAATTAAAATGTCACAAGTTCAATCTTTTGAATACGTCTACCGAGTCTAAGCATTCCAATATTTTGAATACATTTAAAATCAGTTGACCATCGAAACGGCAACTTCTCGCGAAATTTGACTTCCAATTGCTAATTATTTTATATTAAAATACGTCCATTTAATCTAATATATGTATGTAAAGCCTCATAGCAGTCAAATCGAACCAGCCTATAAGCATTTAGAATGTTTTTATTAACTTTTGATTTTATTGACAAAGCGATACCAGCAAGACAATTTGCCGGGTCTGTTACGTGCTATATACAATACATATTGTGTAGAGCGTCATAATAGCCATATTATAGCGTGCTATTCGTCATTGCAACAAGGCCGTGAGGTTGTCGCAGATTAACACCGCTCTACTCCGTCCGTGCACGTGTTCCCGCGGCTGTCACATACTGCACAGGAAATGGAGTTTTCGAACCTACTCTACATGAACCTATTTTACACTAATAATGTAAAGAATTTTATACGTTTTTAAGTACATACGTATCTAATAAGTATTATACGTATTATACATATCACTATTAGAAGTATAATGAACATATCGGTATAATGTTATGGGTATATGACTAGCAAAGATATTATTTACGTATATTTTTTAAATAAATTAATAAACAAATGCTGCTATATTTAAACATGTTCACGCCATAAATGGATACATAAAAAGCCGCAGTTGACCAGATGGCACATTTTCAACTTGAATACAAATATCTATAACTTACATTCGCTGCCGTTTAAATCACATCAACGTAATACGTTTCCCAAGCAACGAATATATGTACTTGTTTTGACACAAGTCATCGTGAGACATTAACAATACGTCTTTCAGTAATAAGTAACCTACTTATTGCTTTAGTAGCGATTCAACGTACTAATATAAAAGGTACCTTTTAGTATCATTTAGGAACGTAAACAGTTTAACTTTGCCACTCTATAAAAACCGCTCTATGCACGTGTTGCATCCGGCGAGACGGGCGCGAAGCTCTGAATCGCATATGGTGCTCCAAGAGGTCGTTGGACCTGGTGCACGTAGCAACGTTAACGGTTTGACTTACCGATGTTAAAATATTGATATTTATTCAATACATAAATTAAAAAAAAAAAATTAATTTACAAATTTAAGATTGATTCAAAGTAATTTAAACTCTATATCGTAACAACTTAATATTACCTTGCTTTAATATTACAGACAAACAAACGGTATACAGTATAACGCATAATATATAAGCATATATATAGATATTAAAGTGTATTATTGTAGCTTTATGTATATTAGCCGAATTTGGATTCCGGTCGTGCCTGAGGTCAGTCAAGCTTTGTCACTCTATAAGTTTAAATGAGAACACCGCCTTCGGCAGGGAAGTCCATCACCGCACATGAGATTCTATCTGCAACTGAGCATCTCAATCTCTGCAGACGATCTTGTGTCAATTATCTAAATGGGAGGTCACAGGTTCTCGCACCTCACATCAAATAATCGCAACACGTCGTTAAATAATCTCACGTCAATAACAATAACAGGTCTACCACACAAATTAAATGCTTTTCCATATTGTATTCAACATATCGTTTATTTTAACCTAACATAGCTATATAAACATTTAGTTGAGTATAGTTAAATGCACGATGTGTAGATTAGTTTTGTGTTTACTTTGAGTTTTGACTGCCTCGTTGGTCGAGTGGTTGCAAGTGCGACTGCCGATCGGGAGGTTCTGGGGTCAAATCTCGGATCGGGTACTATTGATATGATAATCGACCCATTTGTCATTCCACTGTTGGAATATGGGTCTCCTCTCATATTGAGAGGGTTAAGGCCGTAGTCTGC
>DWME01010538.1:0-10150 GCA_018244795.1 Parelbella ahira ahira
TGTATTATCATTTGGTCATGAGCAAGAATATTGAGAATAGTGACGTCGGCAATCCTGACGTCACTCCCTCTAGAAACCCTGTTGGGCAAAACACCTCGTTATATATATTTATGGTACTTAATACTACCGTCAGTAAAAACGTATAAGTCGGTCAAAATTTGGCTCTTAGTAGATTTTCCTTTCCAAATTGTGTTGCTCTCTGTGAGCTCTCTAAGAGAGATCACTCCTTCGTTGCTGGTAACGGAGGCACAACTTATCCAGACGCGGCGGTGACCACTGACCAAAAGCTGGCCCGACTTTTAAAATGCTAGGTTAAGTTTCAAAAACCAATTACTTTCAGTACAGATCAAGGTAGAAAATTATCGATTCAGTGGCTTTTATTGATAATAGCTCAACTATGAAATGAATATGAAGCTAAGTTTAATTTGTAAGTATTAGCTGTGATTTAATATACAACGTGCCCTCATCACGCTGCTCCAATATAAAATGGAGAGGATGTAGCGTAGGCGCCAATCCGTCTGTCAGAGACTTTAAATTTTCGAACTCACCTCTTAAAGATTGCTATCTAAGGATAGAACTATTAACAAATAACTAGGTAAATTCATGTAAGGAAACGGTAGTGAAAATGGCACTAGTAATGGTTGCCAATCCAAGAGACGTCCGCGTCCGGTGTTTGTTTAACAGAACGTAATATAATTCAATTAATTGGATTACATTAATTACTACTATCGTTTATCAGGCCATCAATCTGATTAATTACATTTAATTCGTAACGTAAAAGAGATTTTGAATAGAAATGGCTACTATTTGTGTTCATTTATTTAGTGGGTAAATAATCCAATCCAATTACATGGTTATAAAACTTTATTGCAATTTTTTTAGTCCTTTTTATGGGGAATAAATCTTACATCACTCAAGTTACTCGTACTGTGCTTTAGATGTGCAGAAAAAAATATTATGTACACATGTAACTGTTAAGACACGTAGACTGAACATACAATCATGATTTCCGCGTAAAAAACGTTTTTTTTATACGTTTTTGCCAATTAAATAATATTATGCTCTTGGTTGTATGAGCCGAGATACCTTTGCCTTCCTTGCACTACGTAACAAACACAGGTATGTAGATTTGCAAAGCAATGAAAGCTTTCGAACGGAAATATTATATCTTTTATCTTTATTTATTTCGTTTTTTTGTTTTATTCTTCAAGATTTCAATTTTTTTTGGATTTTATGGATTTTCCAATTTATTATCGTAACCGTCTCTTGCTTTCTCTTTGCATTGTCTTATTTTTCTCAGTGTCACAGTAACAATAAAAAAAATTGCACACAAACACTATTGATTACGTAGAAAACAAGTTAAAATACAAAAATGTTCATATATAGACCAAACCGGCACGTACTATATTGTAAATAAAAATTCCTTAATAATTTAAAAAGAGGCTAACCATTTCAAGATCATATTACAAGTTCGCGTAACAATAAAGCGATGTAAAAATTTGTAAATGCATATTTTAAATACACAACGCTTATTATATTTCAAAACATCCTGCTACATACATATAACGTACAGCTATTGTAGCCCTGACGCGATCGCAAGCGATCTGTGAAGTTTAAGCAACGTCGAACGTCGTCGGGTTTTTGAATGGGTGACCGTTACTTGCAAATTTTTAATTACGTGGAAATATTAAATATATTTTGCATTGTATATTACGCTTCACACGATGCTCGATCTCGAGTTTTTCGTTAGATTGCTAAGCCTTTTGTCTTTTAGGTGGATTAAAATATCAATTAATGGACTGGTACATATGTGTTTTGCCGTCACCTCATATGTCTATCAATACGTATTGAGCAACAAGGTGCATATAGGCTCTTATGTTGCGGAAACCGCTCTATGCCCATCTCGGCCGTTATTAGTTTGCGGCTTTTCCATTAACACAGTACATAAACACATCCGCATAACACAGTAGTATAGGAAACATAATAACAGCGAAATATTGGCGCGAATGATCAAATCCATAGACAAAGATACATTTTTCATAGTTAGATTTTCATCGCTGCGCTGTGTATTCATGTGAACGTGTGCTCATATTTCAATTTCAGCTTAAAATCGCGAGGTTGTTAGAGCTTTATAATTTCAATTTGTTTACCCAGACTAACATAATGGAATATACAGGTGCGATATTTAATCCTTTCGTAAATAAATTTACATGCAAGAAAATACAAATTACAAAATTATTAATGCTTTTACTTGCCAGCTTGTTGGTTCTTAAAAATGTGTTGGTGATAATTGATGAATTATTTTATACTATAAAGCTTTAAATTTATAGGAAAATGGCAAGTCAACGTCAATTAAAATGGCATTTGTTTTTAAATTGAAAGTGCTAATTGAAGGAAACGGTATGTTAAAAAATAAAAATATCCAGAAACATTACTTTGCTGAATAAAAATCACAGACTTTTGTACCCTTTTAAAACTAAATAACACATACCTATATAATATGTATATAACACAATACAGCTAATAAGTAAATGTAGTGTATTTTCAAATTTCTAGCGCTATTTCCTATAATCAGATTTATATTCGATCACGGTAGAGTGCGTTCATGTCCAGCGCCCCCCGGTCTGGGGTTGAGAGACCGTAATCCTATTGCAGCCCTCCCTATAGCTTCCGTAGTGCCATTTTCCAGCGCTGTAGAATATGCACTAGCATTTTTGCAATAACGTTGAATTTAAATATAAAGATTATGTAACAAAATACGTGGTCTGGTTATAAAATATTATTTTTATTAATTTATAATTACACATTTGAACACATCGGACATCTTTGGGTGACCTTTAAACCCTTTTTAACGTTTTATTTGTGCAGTTCTACTACAATTTCGCACTAAATGTAACTAAAATATAGTACCAACCTAATTAATGTAATTAGCACTGACAATTCTATTCTTATAGTCTTGTTCGTGATCTTGGCATATGTTCATAGACACTAGCGACTATACATCATTGATACCTGCATGATTGCTGCTTGTTACATAAAAAATGCTTTAAATTGGATTATGGTATCAATTAACTCGCAGTCTGCAATTGCCCCAGAACCCACACCTAGCTAGCATGGCAAAATTCTATAGCCTTAACTCTTCTCATTTTGACAGAAGACCCGTGTTTAATACTGGAACGATGAAAGGGGTAAAAAGTAACGTGACGACAATAATAAATGAAGATATCTATGGGGTGTAAATTATTTGCCATAATCTACGTTTGTTTCGCTCCCTCCAATAGATATGATATCTGCGAACAAGTTTCTTACTTAGCGTATTTGTTGAAGTTAGCTAAATGTAACCAAGGATAAATTTAAATTTGAAATTGGAATCATTGGATTCATATTCCATCTATAGCGTAGCGGAGTGTATCTATGTGTGGTGCCTTCCAGCGTCGCTCGCAGCAATTGCACGTGCAGTTTGACTGTTTGGCTTTTCTCAAATTTCGCACATATACTGAATATGTGTGTCTGTACATGTATTATATGAATGTACATGTCTATTTCGTGATATTAAAAACTTATACTTGAATTAAAATTCATTATTTTCTATGTATCTTTATTCTTTTATTTTATTTTAATGTATTCGTTTTTACTTTAATGTATGTTAATATTCTGAGGAATAAGTATATACATGTAGATACAAGTCCGCCATAAGACATAGGTATCTTAGTTGGGAGTTTCTCCAAACAGAGATATAAGAAGGCTTGCTCGTACATTTCGACAAACAACTTTATAAAAAGCCGAGGCCGTGCCGTCTGAATATTTAACCGGAGAACCTATTGTGGTGATGATTACACGCTTCCCTCACCCTTTAACACAGCTAAGACTGCCTACTGCGTTACGGCAGCGTAACATGAGGGTAAATGTGATTCAGCTGCTCGCAACACTGACCGTCCTGGTACTAGTAAATTTTCTTGTTAATGTTGGTAAAAGCGGGAGCTGGATGAGACCAAGTGTCAACTATCTTCACCAAATAGGTTAGGCACTGACTGTACAGGAGTCAGAAGTTTCCAAAACCGGCGTGCATGAAGAGAATTATCAATATAGTCAAGTCTATAAGGCATGGAAATATGCATTTACATATCAACCAGTACATTCTCCTACCCCGTAAGCGATTTGGCGTGATAACAAAACACATAATGTTGTCGCTATGGAATTTATGATGAAATTAATCAGGAAGCTGTGTGAACAGTAGATTATATTACAACTGTCTCGTAGATTGAACTAATGAAATCTTTTCTAACAGTAGCCTCATTCTCAGGCTGCGTCATTGCCTAGTTGCAAAGATGTCTGTTTAGATATATTTTAAAGTATTATATCGCAAGAATTATCACGACATTTTTATAAACGAAGCTTGACATTAATTAAGTGTACGAGAGAAACTATTGCGTAATTAGTGAAATGTAGGGTCGGAGTTATTATAAACGGTAAACTGATTTTATTTGAGAATTCTATGATACAAAATTAGCAATCATAAATATGTAATATCAGTACCCTCATCGGCTGCTTCCGTCCACTGCTGGGCACAGGCCTCTCCAGTAGCACGCCACTGAGCACGAGCTTCAAGCTGTTCGTATCCAATCGCTGCCCGCCACTTTGCCAATATTTAGCATGACGGTATGCAATAAATTAACAGTAAAAGTTTCAAAATATGTGTACCTACCTATGTACTGTGCAAATTTTTTAATTTTGTCATTCACATGTTGTGTCCAAACTATTCTATGTATAACATGAGAAACAGCTCTACGTCAATGTGATTAATCATTTTGTGTTAAATGAACGCAATAATATTGATGTATTCGTAAATCGTGAGAGGTGCTGGCATAATGACTGGTAATATATGTATGTATTATAACAACATTTCTTGTGTGTTACACAATCGACTTCTAATCATTCTTACACTTCAGGTGGCAATCTTATTAAATTCTAATATAATCGAAATATTATTATTATTACATAATAATGCGAGTAGTAATAGCCTAGTGGTTAAGAATTCAGCCTCTCACTCCGGGGGTGCTGGGTTCAAATCCATGGGCGCGCACCTCTTTACAAAGGTGCGTTTTAAATTTAAATATCACTTGCTAACGGTGAAAGAAAACATCGTTAGGAAACCTGCACATCTTAGAATTTATAAAAAAAGTAATTCTAAGGTGTGTGATCTCTGCCAACCCGCAATTGGCCAGCGTGGCAGACTATGGCCTTAACCCTGTCAATATGAGAGGAGACCCATATTCCAACTGTGGAATAATAAATGGGTCGATTATTATAACCATGCGAGGTCCCTTATGGGATAGTCGGAACGCACGGACTGTCAATATTTCTATCGTTATGAGCGTGACGAGTCTGTTCTACATTTAAGTTTACATATTAATAAAATTATGAATTACGTTTTGTTGTCAGTCTGTAAAATAATGCTTCGTGTTTTCATATCGTCGTGGGAACTGTTATTCTCTTTATATGTATTAGTATTAATTTAAAAAAATTGTGACGCCTGACATATAATTAGCTAGACTTAACAATATGGGAAACTTTGTATTGAATATGCAAATATGATTTGCGTAATTTAGTATATTGTTAGGTTTTCACGCAATTTACACGCGTCAATTTATTTACGTTGCATGATATATTTAATTATATTTGACATTCGCTTGCCGCGATCGTATTGTAAGGCGTTAGATGTCATTAACCGTTTAGCTGAGCGTATATAAGTTATACATATTTATTTATTTGTTATTATAATTAAGACTATGTCTATCATAACGATTGTCCCAATTCGATAGCATAGTCAGTGTCAAAGTTGTAAAATTGATAATTTTTTTGCTTCCAATAATTTTGTAATTTTAAAAATTATAACTTAAATAATGGCTACCGACCTTGACCAGCCGCGAAACGTAGGGCAGACGAAACAATTTGCTTTTAGACTATTTTTATAAACATTTAATTAATTAGCTTCTCTGTTCTTCGTATCGAAGACGTTTTTTACTTGAACATAATTTTCTTATTAAACATTTTTGTTACAATAGGTCAAAAAGTGCTTTCTTTTTAATTGATTACGTACTATTTCCATATTATATAATTAGCATCAAATTCAGTTCGTCCATGAATGCTTAAAAGATAGATTAACTGTCGCATTGATATATTAGTACGGGTTCCTTAGTATTTCGTTAATTACAACGAAATGTGCCATAATGGGCTAACGGGCTGACTGTCATTAACTGATATCAGCGTTCGAGGTGTGATCGAAATTGGACCGTAATTCATTAATTGTTCCATTTTGAGTCTATTGACGTTTTTATATCAAAAAATACGACTGCCTCTATAAATTTTTATATTGTGCCACTGTTTGATCAAAGATTATTTTGTGTCTGTCACTGTCAGTATGAACTCAAACAATGAATGTTTTATTTAATGTAGGCATGACACATATAATTATATAGATATTATCTTTCTGCACTCATTCTCTATTGTAACTTTGATCATGCTAAATGTCACATTTCTCTATACGCACAATATTCTTAAAAAAGGCGCATTATTTTTTACATTTTAATTCATATAGAAGTTATTTTCGTAGGAGATAACGAATCGCTAAACATTCTGTTTACTTCGATAATTTCCATATTTATTCTAACAATTCGTTATTTCTGTGCTAATCAATGCAGTGGTGAGGTTATTACACCCAGACTTCACTGGAATACGGATCGATGGACCGAAATTAACTGAGACGATTAGACAGTTCAATGAGCCAGAAGTGTGGAAAGCGACTGGCCGATCTCGAAAAACGCCTGGTCACGACGTGCAAATACTCTAACGGTACCATCGGCGCACTCACTGATATGAACCTCGCACCGGATGGGTGAGGAAGGACGCGGCATGTCCTGCGCTTGGGGCGACCGGACGCATGGGCGGGCCATCGCCAAAACAGTGATATCATCAGCATATGGGCCGTGCATACAAATTTTGCATTGAAACAATTGTGCTTCGCTATGTACACGAAACACCTGTCCTAACCGAGAACAATGGACATTGACTAGTACTTGATTGTATTACGAGTGTATGTAGGTATGCGTCTGACCCGAGTGCCCGCATACATCTCGATGGAGGGCAGATTGAGCCGCAGTAATACAACATGTCGAGGACACCGTCTTAATTAGCTTACAGTAAACCCTTGAGACACTGAGTAAGTTGCACGCTGTCCAGAAGCTTTATGTACCGATGTTGTTTTATTTTATTCCACTTCCTCGTTCGACAACTTCACTTCTTTTTGTACTGATTACAAAAAATAAATACACATGCAAGTCTATGCTAATGGACAATTTCGTTTTCATTATTTAAAGAAAAACGTAACATCATGCTCGTAATCCCCGAAGTGGAAGGCAGCGGAGTGTAGTACATTCCCACGTTTCATCAGTTACGTTTAAGTCCCATGGAATAGGTGGTGAACCTATTGCCATTCATTATTAAAGTTGTTTTATATTTATTTAATGTTACACAAAATTCTTAAAATTATACAAAATGTTTCATGCGCTAAGAGAAGCATCATTATAAATAAACTTTACGCATTATTTACACTATAATTTAAACGTTACGTCCAGTTGGGAAGCCCTCAGCTCAACAGTTTCATTCCATCTGATTCACCAAGTAAAAGGCCAATGAACACAAACGTATGAATAACGATTTGTATAATGTTGAGTGTAGCTCTGCAGATGGCCGTTTGTTACATAGACAATAAAACCGGTCAAATGTGAACACAGTACCTACTACGCAAATTTATGTATAGACTGCTGATAATGGGCGTGGTTGTTACTAATTCGTGTTTTATTTGTTTAACAATATTGTACTAATATTTGAATAACTGGATAAACTGCTAATATACATGTAAAATAATTTACATAAAAGTCTACTTATAATAATATATTTGAAATTTAAATGCCTAGGTCAATTTTTTCCGATTTTTTGACGTCTTTCATTTGTTTATATATCGAGTTTAATATGATTAATATGTATTTGATTGCTCTATTTTCGTCATAATTTTATTCATTAAAATTTGAAATTCAAATGTTTCCGATTCACGTTGTAACATTAGCATGACGCCATCTGTGGTTGAGTGGCAGAAGTAAATGTGAGCGCCATCTAGTCAGTACTATAAAACTATTGCGCAATGTCAAATTCTTCATTGTGTTTGTTTTATGATTGTTGGTTGAAGTGACACTAGATGGCGTTACTCGTAGACAGATACCATTTTGTTAGGTGAACTACATCGTTAATTTTCTCGTATATTTTTATGTAGTGAGCTTTCGCAGTGCTATGCGTTACAGCTATTTGCAATATACGATGATTTATATATTTATTTAAATATATTGTTACCTTTGTGTAATAATATATTTTGCTTTAAGCACATCTAACAAAAATATTTTCCATCTGTGTATTATAACATGCGGGGGGTCAATAACATTTCATCCGTATAGCGAATACCTGGATGAATGTGGGTGTTATTGTTTAGACTAATTGCTGCAGGGGTTTTAGAACTAAGACTTGAGACTTGCAACAATCTGCTTGAATTTACGTAACACCCACACTCCATCTATTTCTCAAGTAACAAGTTTAAAAGCTCGTATGGTTTTTATATGTATCTATACTTTTGCAAAAATTATATCGAAATAGCTTTTATCTTTTATTCTAAGATAATAGCGACAAAACTCTGATAATAAGCTATTTATAAAACGTAACAGCTAATGATATGTTAAAAAGATTGTAATATGTAATCAGATGCAGAATCAGATCCGTGCACACATACATATTTAAAAGTATCTGATTATATACAATATGAAATTCCATGTAACATATTGTTATAAAATTAAATCTAAATTTTTAGTAGGCTCGTCCTAATAATAATGTGTTAGGCAATCGTAAATGTTCCAAAAATATTTGTATAAAAGACTCGCAAGGTTAATTTCCTACCTTACGATGTCCGCGTTACACGAGCTTTGTAGCTGTGATCGGACATAAAAGAGTGCCGCTTGTAAACGAGTGTCATCAAGGCAATTTCACACGCTGTTAGCGGTTAACGCCTAATTTGGTTACTATATAGCATAGTGGGAGGTGGGACCTTCTTAAAACGATCCGTGGTATCTCTATGTAAATAGCAAAATCTAGCAGTTTCTTCACACCACCTATTCTAATCCGAAGAGGTAGAAAGAGGAGTGTAAACATATATATTACATGTGTATGTATATATGTACAATAAAAAAATATTGATAATATATTACTGCAGTAGGTGCGTTTTGTTTTCGACAACTTTTATCCAAAACCATGTAACAATCTGTTTATATAAAAACGAAATACGAAGCGGATGTTAATAAAATGACCAGGTTAGCACTATTACGTCTTTGGTAAATTACAATTAAAAATTAGAACATCCTCAAACTAGATTTTATTAATTTTTCGTTTCGTTATGATTGACTTCTCCGCGTGTTCGCCGGTCGCGGTCACGAAGCCCGTGTAGGTGTAATGGGACTGTAATTATGACCGTTAATGAATATTTATGTGTTTCGGCAACATTCTAATCAGCGTGCAATTATTGGGCACGACATTATACCGCCTTCTAACTATGTACATGTGAAATTCAATTAAGTTTTTATCCATACCTCAGTGTAATATTCTACAACGTGCCTGATCTGATACGGTGTAAGCAGAGAACACCGAATGCCAAATATTTATCCGTACGGGTCTGCCGCGATTCTTCTGTACTTAATTTAATTTGAAATATGAAGCGATTTTTTAAATAAATATTGTCATTGTCTGTGAATTAACCCACTTACTTATACGGGAATAGGTTTATGTGTCACAAATGTGTGCTTAACTTGTTTGATCAACGTGTAACTGGACGACTGCAGTTGGCTGTTCATACACCGGGCTTAGGTCGGTCAACAAACGGTCACTTCCCATGTGAAAATATAAGTCGGTTAAATGTTTCTCAGTATCTGGTATTAAACATTGGATACGTTGGCGTGTTGACCGAAGTAAGGACAACTTGATCAGATGGGGTTTGATAGACAGCAACAGCCAAAACTGTTTGTGCGGCTCCCCCCAAACGATGGACCACCTCAAA
>DWME01010539.1:0-10150 GCA_018244795.1 Parelbella ahira ahira
CGTTTTCAATAGTTTACGCGGCACACATTAATATAATTTAATTGGCAATTTTTTTATAATTTCAGTTAATTTTCGTAAGGGTTGCAGATTTTGTTGAACATAATGTTGATTGGTAAAAATGTAACTTTCTATAAGTGAAAGAATTTTCAATATATTAAGTACTTAGTTTTTCAGTTTATCGTTTATTAGCGTACAAAAAATACTTAAAAAAAAACAATTATATTCTATTTTAAATATTAGTTTAGAAGAACAATACTATTCTCCTTTTGACGCTGCTGGTAGCTCGCTCCGTGACCTCTGAACCCCACTCTCGTGGGGTAACTACGTAACTGTTATGTTGGCACCTCCATAATATTTGAATTCCGAAATGTTATACAAGAAAATCGCATATTTAATTTTTATGTGATTTCGCTTCTGAATTATTAGCTTGGGTCAAAAGAGTTCGTATAGATTTTAATACAATTGCATAACTATCTTATACTAATATAATATGACATCGAAGAGATTAATAAAATAGAAATGAGACTGCACGTCATTATTGTTGCGTCATTCAATTTAAATAAGCAAAGGATACGACAGAAAAGTAAAATAATATGAAAGGAAATTGCAGTACAATGCCTTCGTATATAATTTCATTTCAGTACGTAATGACGCCTGTAATGTAAATTGCAATTTAGCAGTTAAAATAAAACATAATAAATCTGGAAACATTTTCTGCTAAACCATTTAAGGTTATGATTGTTGTTGAATGCTTGTATCTATTAAAATTTCTTGATATCGAATAGTCCTCAACAATTAAGTATCTCCAAAATTCTAAAATCATTGCCGACACTGGTGCAATGTGGCTGTCTTGAAATGTAAGAAAAACAGATATTTTGCCTATCAATCGCATAAAGACGCAGATATACTTCTTAAAGTGCCTAATATTACTTTGAGGCTTTTGTCAGAACTAGGGCGTCACTGCGGTCTGTTGCCAAGAACTGCGGCTTAGCGATAATGCAACTTTAATATGGTGTAACTCACATTTAGGTAAATAGGCCGATCTAGAAACATAATATTCTGTGTGTGGCGTCAATTTGTCCATCTAAAACAACCTAATGACTTACGACACTTACATCGTATACACTTAAAATTAATATTCGATAGTAGTTTATTAGAATGTGTTAGAATGTGAATAATTTAAATCTGTATGAGTTCGGTTAAATGTTCACTAAGAGTAAAAATATTTAACGCGAATATAGTCACCAGTTACGAGTAAGCAGTAGCCACAAATGGCCACTGCCGCCCATGCAGATCTGCGACCAATCTCTTACACAACTCTTATAGTCAGTTCGTTTATACACACAATGCCGAACGCGTTGCTCATTTGCGGATTGGCATATTATGCCACATGCTTTAGAAAACATATAGAAAACTAGAAGGTATACAGGTGAATCGTAGGAGTGTACCACACTCCTCTGCCAACCCCTTCGGGGAAAGAGAGGCATGATGTTATCCTAAGCTGTTAGCTGGGCATAACGAATGACCACTCACTCATTTGAACCAAATCATTATGCTACAATTCCTGTCAATCGTGTTTTTCCCTTGTCAATATAAAATAACCAATATAATAAATATGCTACATATAAAGTTATGCATAGACCATTATTACTAAATATTCGCATACGCTTAATTATACTTTAGTCTTAAATAATTATTATCGATACATTTTGGTAAGTATCGCCTTTGCAATTAATTTTATTAAAATTTTCAGAGTACTATTTACTATACTTACCGGCAATATAGATAATGCTTTACATAGATCTGTACTATTTCACATATGTTAAAATGTGTAAGTTTATAAAAATAATATTTCTTTGCCGACTATTTTTAATATGAATTACCGCACAATAACCGCCGTTCTCTGTTTAAACTCTATTATTGTTATTATTAGAAATTATTTTCCATCAGAATAATAACTGGTTGTCAGAACGCCCATTAGAATAATAACCGCTATAAAATTGCAGGTGTCATTATTGAACTGCGACCAACACTTGCTGGCGACAGTATTCCACCAATCGATCAATACATAGAACCCGTGTACTTGCCCGTAACGACTAAAACATAAGCAATGCATTATACGCATTTGGTATGGTACGATATAATACTAATGTTGTATTATCTACTTTGATCTAGACTTTTCTGACGGTTGTTTTTAAACTTTTTACGCTTTTTTGACAAACCCAGATCACACGCTCCTAAAATATGACATGAAATAGTTTATTTTACATTTACTCATAAAAAATTAGAAATAAAGCAGAACTGAAATATAATAACTTAACTACATCGTGAAAAATGGCTGGCTACGTATCTCACTTAAGAACGCATTATTCCTTTAGTGTCAAAAATAAGGTGAAATAGTTCCTCTAAGATTTCACTACAAATGCTCTTAAGTTAGGCGTATCGAGCTCATGTCCTGTCGTAAGCGTTGGAACCGTCTCGTCAGTTAGTTGGAATGCTGCCGATTCCATTGCCCGTTTCCGATACGAGTCAAATGAAGTAATCCAATATTCGAGCCCCCGATGAGAGGACGGAGGAAGGCTCAATGCGGTGTCTCTTCTGCGCTTTCTACAGCAAGAGTAATCATAATATGTATACATATAATGTATGTTATTTTGCTTTGTCTAGTTTATTTAACGACCTCAAACTCTGAATGTTCTGAATATTCTAGGAATTAACCTTCAGATCCTCCACACATTTCCCAATAGTACTGTTGTAGCGTAATAAAAACAAGTAATATGTAGTTTAACATCTTTACATAGTGTAATGTACAAGTAGATTTTCAGTATTTTAGCAAGATATTAAAAGTCAGGTGTTGGCAAACAAAATATCAGGCAAAAATGGAAAACGGCAAAAGAAAACAAGGAAGGCTGGAAAAATTGTCGACATACAGCGTACGAGTGTGCAAAGCTGTGCAATAGATCAAAGAGCTGTGTTTCTCAAAGGCTGCATTATTCTGAAACCGGCGTTGTACCTGCTATTGATTCAAAACTCACTTTCGGAACAAAAATCTCTCGTGTATTCTGAAAACACGACGAAGTACAGTTCTGTAGGTGTTGTTTGTAAAAAAATGATATGCATTCTATAATACGTTTGGTATGAATTAGGTCAATAACTATCTTAAAGATATTTAGGTAGCAAATGATAATGTCGGTCAGAATAGTTATTCACTTTATCTACCACTTTTCTATTTCGTTCATGCCCTGATACTGCGGCAATTCCATTATGCAACGCCGACCCTCCGATGGGTGATCGCTACCCGGTAAATAACAGTCATTAATACTGGTCAAAGGGTTTTAGGGTGGTTCAAAAAGTTTTGACACATGACAGCCAAACGAACTTCAGGCTATCTCGGGCCGTATTTGTTGTAAACGAGATTATTTTCCATTAGTTTTGGTGTTGTTTTCGTTCTCACCGATTTATGTATCTGTTTTCTCGTTCGCATTACCTTTAAAAACCTCTACAGCCGAATTCATACGTTACAACATCTACGTGAACTTAGACCATAGAGACATTTTGACAAGACATATTTACAAATTTAATATAATATATTTATTATATAATATAATATATATATTACATTTAATCTTAATATTGTTTCAGACTGACGAAGGCCGAACGGGATAGTTAAATTTGGTAAGTTATCTGTTTTAAGGCCTACTCACGTCTGGCATACCTAATCTATTTTATACAATAATCTAACTACCCAATTTAAATGTCGAGATTGTAGTGCACCTATTAATTCTCGATAAATGCCTATTTTGCAAGCGGAGCTATAAACAAGTCGTTACGATAATTAATAACCGAAAATATTTATAGATTAATTATATTAGGAAAATCGGTCTTTTATGAATGATTTACGGTTTACATATTTACGGTTTTCAATATATTTTTAAGCGCTCCTTAATGTCACTATTCTAGATTTGTTACAATGAGTTTTATACAAACTATACAAACGGACAGGCAGCAGCACAGGTAGCCTCTGGTTCTCATAGATATCTATCTACTCGTATAACCGACTTCGAATAGTGCCGTAGGTAGGTACATATAAAACTCGCAATATCACTTATTCTAAATTGTTCATCTCTTAAATAAAGCTATCAGTTAGTACTACAGAATTACTAACTTAAAACTTAAGATTAACAAACCATAGTTGATTTTATTTTATTAGTTCTTTGTTTTAGTTAATCTTAGTATTTATTCTATAATAATAATTATTATTATTTACTGCGTCAAATATGGGGGTTACAAAATTTTCTATTAATACAATTGAAAGTACAAAAATATTTGGCCGTTATCGAATAACCCAATTTGGTCACAACAGCTTTGCTACTTTGAGGACAGAGAGGTCGTCGTTACTGTACGCGCGGCCCGACCACCACGCCCTTCCGACTGAATCACAAATTGGTTTTACAATAATTGCTTCACAGCAGAGATATATGGGTGTAGAGGTGGTTCTTTCCCGGACAAACCGTATGCTTGCTCTACTTTATGGAAATCGACATGTAAATCAATAACCCAACTGTTGGTTGACCTACCACGAATAATTTTGTACGAGATAATTATACCTATAATTGTTGAAGACCTCTTGTTAAGATACTAACTACTCTTTGTTTAAAGATTTATTTTCCTAAACCATAACTAAAACCGGCGATTGTCTTTCACTATTTTCTCGAAATAATTCGCTTGGCAGGAGTTATGGCTTGGTTTGGCATCGCCTGTACAGAGTAGGTAATCTTCGGACCACGACAGTAAAATACGGACAGTACGCAGGTTTCTTAACGATGTTTTCCTTGCCGCTAGTGAGAACTTCACAAATAACTTCTAAAAATACTTGTGCTTTAGCACATCTTACAAAAACAGCATCGTCACTGATAACTCAAAAATTATAATTGAGCCTTATTATAATTGAAGACATACATATATCCATAATTATAACCTTATAAAATCTTGTTAGGGACATGATTTTTTCAATATCAGTGAACGAATTCTAATATTTCCACAACATATAACGTTAATCCTCTTCTTTTAATCATACAATTAGTACAGTATTTAAGCATTTATACTAAAATCGTATTAAATTTACGAGTCACAAAGGTCACAAAAAATTCTGATCCAATGTATCTACTGAATCCGTAAGAATTGCAAAATCGAATTTGTAACGTAATCCTTATATCAAATAAAGGTGATGTGGACCTACGCTGATATCCGGGCGCACGTATGCGGGGCAAGCGCCCCAGTTAGATTAACTCGCATGTCTTATTAAGTTTGGCTCCAGCCACATCGGAAACTATCGACCCTCCGGCGCCGGCGTCCGTCGGAAATCAAACTAATCGATTTTCATTTCGTCGACAGGAAATTAAATCCTTTGAGAGCCGTACCCGATAACGGATTTCAGCTAAGTACGACACATGTTCCGATATTTTAACGGTAGCAAAACGAAATTTAATATGTCTCATCGAATTGCTCGTTCCTTTATTAAATTTAAACCTCGTCAATCTAAACGCGATTGCTGCTATCCAAGAAATTGATTTTTCATATATATCCTTTCGGCTTAAAAATTTAAATTGCCATCGTTTGTACATGAATTTTATTACATGAATTGCAAAAGTAGCGAACGGGATAACAGCGCGCTTGCCATTAAGCAGTTACTGGAGCATGCTTATATGGATTCAACCTTCAATAAGACCAAAACTCTGTTTTCCCAATTTCATATAGGTACTACACTGCCGACGTAATCTCGCGCGACCAGTTTTAAAACGACCACGTGTGTTTTATGAAGTCTTAATTTCTATTAAACAATACATATGTCATACATTTGATTTAAACATTGGAGAACGGTCTTAAAAATGTATAGAATAATATTGCATGAAATCATAGTGAGAAAAAAAATCTCTCAAACAAAATATACATATAACATACACACAACGGATAGCACATTAGAGAGTAGTATTGCTTTATATACATATATACGTTTCAATTAATGACTGACTACAGCCTCATAAACATACCGTCCATCTTTAAATTGTATCCAAGGGAATAAATTCTGAATCTTGGCACAGAATACAGACACGACTTACTGAGGTAAAACGGGTTCTTAGAATGTTATTTCGCACAAATAAATAGAGCGTCGTATGGAAAAGCAAATTCACAAGCAAATAAAATCTCGAAGATAATAAAAAAGCAAACCATATATCGGGAGAATAGCGATGATGTTTTCGGCGAGTTCCACGGTTTGTCTTTGAGTAAACAAGGGAACATGTATTAGCTTACGTCAGCACAGACAGGCGCATTCGTATTAATGTTGTTTACAAAAGTAATGCGATCCCGGCGACGGAGTGGCGCTATGACGGGAACATAGCGGGAACATTTCGATTTGTCCACGGACGCAAGGCATGTTCCCCCGGGAAATTAAGAAACGAGATACTGTCGCTGACCACGTCTCCCGCCGTACCTACGCTGCGTGCTGTCGACTGAAATTGTTTCAAATGGCTTATAACATTTTAGTCATAACTGCGACATAACTGTCATTCTCACTTAGTACCTACACATAAAAATTCGTACAAGCTATATCAATCACAATATGGCATTGCGACTCGAATATTAGTATTTAATATAAATGTCACTCATATTTACCGATCTAAAACAACAAGTATACGATAGACCCAATGTATATTACACTACTTGGAATAAATAGCATACTTAGTATAAGTAAATGCTTCCAAACGGTTTCATTCAGACTCGGGTTTCTAGTTATTTCTTGACAATTAAATTAGATTTATAGGTAACATTTATTTCTTTGAACTACGAGCGGGCGACATACCGATGGTTTAATGTTATGTCCATTAACATATAACATGTCGATTATAAATATTATTACGTTTAACAGTTCGATTCGTAACAACGATCCTTAGAATACATTTAGACTAATGAACGAAATAGAATAAAGTCAGAAATATGTAGGTATTTTGCTTCCATAATTCTAGAGCAAAATTCTGTATGAATATATTATTTCGCTTCGTCTAATCAGCTGTATCTCAATAGAATATCGTATTAAAGTATATTATTTTAAATTTAATTAAGACGATGTTCGTAACGTCGTATGAAAGCAAATCGAATAATTTACAATAATTAAAAAGTACATGTACAGAGAAAAATGACTCAGTAAAGAAATAAAAAATCGTTATTGAAAAATTTCCACAATACGTAGCGAGTTCGTTTTACCTTTGTAAACATTGAATTAATCTTGTTACGTTTGTTACAAAGCTGCCTAAAAATCAAAGGATTTAAAACATTTAAGGGTATTAAGGGCTTCGGGGAAACAAGCAGAGAAGCAGGCACGTGTCACCTGGGGCTCTGCTTGCTTACACTGGGATTTTACCCCTGGATTTGTTACTAGCCTAAAAGCCTTTTATAATAAATTTGTGACCCAATACATATTTTTATTTATCACGAGTGGCTTCATTGCGATACGGATAAATAATTGGGCGCAACGTTTTAATGTATAGTATTATTATCATTTATATATCGTCACGCCTGGTCCTTTAGGAGCAGACAGGGTGTATATAATAAATACGATTCCATATCGCTCTAATCAAAGTACCGAATTTACAAAGACAGTGACATCTGACTCTATGTTAAAGGTAGGTAGGTACACTCCTTAATGCGAAAATTCTACACAAACAAACCATTCAACCAAATAGACATCGACCCTGATAATGCAGCAATCTCTAGTTCTCGACAGTGCCCCTATATAAATGAATAATAGCAGTAACTAACTTTCACAATATCGTCTTCTACCGATAATATATTTGAATTGTTCTCATGCATGTAGGTACGGTCATTTTTATATCAACAAATGAAATGTGAAGGTGGCGCCGAGTCGGACGCGGGCAACTTCACGCGTTTATCATTTTTATTGCGCCCGCAAACAGCATACCAAATGATACTACAGTTCTGAGACGGCACTTAGAGCCGAACGGCTGTGCTTCCAGAGATATACGATGCTGCACAGATAAAAAGTTGAAATGCCAATATAATGATGGCAGCCTTCCAGGGGGCTGAAGTTATAAGACCCCCTTGTTTCCACAGTACCAAGTAATCGATAAAAACAAAATCACATTTGAATATAGTTTAAAATTTTCGTACCGTAATAATAAAATTATGTATATAAAAAAATTTGATTTTGTTTTCTACTAAAATAAACAAAGACTCGTGCGTTTATAAATAATTATTAATAATCTGTGGTAGTTTGTAAGAATGAAATTTTACAAACAAACCTTAAACAAATAATTGTGCAGAATACGTTTTGCAATCAAACGTAAGAAAAAAATTAGATGATAAGCTTAATATAAACTCACAGTATCAAATATGTCTTTGTTGAGCCCACTGATTATTATGTCGATATAAACACGTCTCTTGTTATTCTAGAGGAGGTTCGCTTTATACGTGTTTAAAAAGGGGACAGCGAAATGTTACTTACTTTAAGTAGGTAAGTACATGATTAGGAGCGAAACACAACAAACTGTTCCAACATTTTCATAGCTTAAAGGCCTCTTTGCGTCACATCATTATAATAGCTGAGCTTTTATGGTTGTTGGTGGAACTTTTTCAACGCGCCCGGTACCGAAGTTAACGTTTAAAGCTGACGGTTTTTGTTCTTTTAATATAGTCAAGCGCTTTTGTAGCGCGGCTTCCGAGCTAAACTGATGTTCCGCCAGTCCCCCGGCTCCTGCACCGAGCGCGCTACATATTTTATAAAGGAATTCTTACTTTTAATTATTATATTTCTGCAACACACTCCTCGAGTCCTATTCAGCGCCGTACTTTTACGGACGTTATATGACCGGCGCTACTTTTCCTTACACGTTTGTTACGTTTACACTATGTAAAATGACAGTTTCAATAATTGTTTCTATGTGTATATATCGGAATCGTAATATTAAAAAAAAAACCATAAATAACTATCTACACCAGCTCGTTACCACAACATAACCCTTTTCATGGTTCTACTGTAAAACGTGTCTCCTCTCGTAGTGAAAAGGTTTTAGACCATAATCGCACATCAAGGTTACTAAATCATAGTCATTAAAAAAGATGGTAATTATATTTAATAGGGAAAAGTATTAATAAGATTTTACGAAGACACCACACAAAAAAATGCTTGTCGCAGTGTCGTTTCGTTAGCCATATTGCGTTATGACCAAGTGTGCTTACGTAACACCACACTTTGACATAATTCTAAGTGGTTACAAAAAGCAAAAATTTGCACAATGCACCTCCTAATGACACTACCGCATTAAAGTTACGTTATAATATGGCAGGAAAAGATTTGGACTGGCTTTTTGTCTATACGAATATTCCGATGTAGTTACGAATATTGAAAGTAGCTCGCGAGCCACTTTCAATATTCAACCCTCATGTTTTAGTGTAACAAAATGTGACATGACGTCAAACAAAACGCTTCGACACTTTCTCTCAACGTATTTGACACTTGAGCACACGCATTATAAAATTCAAAAGTAAAAGTGTCGCTTACGAAAGACGTGTCTAACTCACATAACTTTACGAGCGGAACAAATGCGTGTATTTCACAAATACATACACACATACATAATGTATACGCTGTGTTCAGAAACAAAATCCAAGGTGGTTTTGTTAATTTGCTATATTGTGACAACTTTGCTTGCAATCCGCTATAATAAAAAGTGCTCACGTAAGATTATGTAACTTACGAAAATAGTATAAATTTACACAAGTCATAGATTAGTGAACCAGAGCAGAGCGTCCAAATAGTATGAGTGTATTTTTCATCAATGCAGCAAATGTTACCCATCGATTTAAAATAAACACATACAATTAAAATCAGTATGCAGCGTTTTACATAGCCGTTAAATATGTACAACTGTTCAAATACACAAACACATTATTGTGGGTTCATTTCCTCTCGCTGGATATATTAAAGGATCGTATAGAATTAATTTTCGGAGGCTTTCAGCAAAATAAAGGTTCTATGCAGAATATAGGCGCTGTAAATTACACTGTAAAAGAACTATCATTACATTTACAGTCACAAAAAACCATAAGTCGCAATGGTATTCGGTCTTGCAGC
>DWME01010540.1:0-10150 GCA_018244795.1 Parelbella ahira ahira
TTTTCACGTAACAACAAACAATAGAGTTAAATATGACTTTACTCGCTTAAATGTAAATTAACTTTTTTATGGCAGTAAGTATCGTTAAAATGTGCACGCTCATTATAGAATGGACTAAAATAGTCAGGAATCGTAACAGTAACAGTAATTTAAAAAAAAAACTTATTTTACGTGCATTTCTTCAACCTTCACAGTTCAAATGGTCCATACACAAAATGCGGAACTAATTATTAAATTAAATTAGATTCATGAAATCATCAATGGGTTCATCAATGTTGCTCTACATGGTTACAAGTAGTTTACATCTAACGACTTATTTATCAAACAAGCCGCAAAATTGGCTCAGCCGCCGCCAGCAAACAGCGGCAATCAGCAAGTCGTGATGTAACACAATCGTGCCACATATTTGCATTTGATCCGAGCTATGCCGTGGCATACACATATGTTATTATTTATTATTACACCATCACGCCAGACTCATTACGAACTAGACAGAGAGCATGGAGTATTAAATTTGTTATCTTTATACATATGTATATGATAATAATGTATAAACTAATTATTCAAACCACAGTTAACATTTCATGTTAGTATGCAATTATTAATTTAAGCAAATTTTCAAATGCGTTCAATCTTTAAGCAAAGGTGGGAAATATTAAATATACGAGTATGTAGCTCTCATTGGAAACTATAAATCCTGTTACAGTGTCATATATTCGACTGAAAGTTATGCAAAGTCGAAATCGGAAATTGACACACAAAGGACCAAAATCCCGTAGACTTTGTACCGCAACTTGAAATTACTCCATTGGATGATTTACTTCAGAACAAGTAGTTAACAACTCGTACATCACAGAACTATGATTGCGGTGCCTCTAGCAAACAGGAACAATCAGCGAAGTTGTCTGTCACAACGGCGCGTCATATTTGTGTACATTTAGAGCCTCGTGCGACATAACATTTGAAGTACTAGTTTCATCTCAATTTTGAATAAATTTCCTGTCAAACCCCGAGTTTAGCCCACAATAAAAAATTAAGAATTATGCTTATACTTATGAAAATATGCCTAAATCCGTCCACTGAAACAGTGCAGTAATATTAATTTGTATCATTTAATTAGATGGATTTGTGTCCGGTGTATGGCAATACGCTCACCACCTATCCCATGATGGGACGTAAATGTAACTGGTAAAACGTGGACTGTGCAGCACTTACCTGTCTACTTCTTCGGAGATTACGGGCGAATTTCCATTACTGTACGAATGTATCCATTTTTTATTAATGAAATATTTTCATTGACCTCTGCTAAAGTTAACTGGTATTATTAAAATTTTCGCATTGCGTGTTTCGAGTGACGCATGACACGAGGGCAACCCCATTGCGCATGCGGCGTGAGTCACAAAATTAATAACCTCTATTTATACCAATCCGGTACATACTTGTTCATTCGTCTCTTATTATTTTATTGTACTCCCGATCATGGTTTTAAAAGTAACATCACGTCTATAATCTCCGAAGAGGTAGACAGAGGAGTATAGTACACTCCCACGTTTCACCAGTTACGTTTGAGTCAAATGGAATGGGTGTTGAGCCTATTTCCATACGCTGGGCGCAATTCCTAACTTCGAGTCACTACTAGAAATTCTAAATTACAAAAAATCCAATAGCACCCGACCCGGGATTTGACCAACGAGGCAGTCAAACATGGTTTTAAACCTTTATGATTTAAATTTTGCAGTATTTTACAGTAATGGGGAACTCATTGTTATTTCGTTATAAACCGGTCCCCCATGAAACATTTTCGAAAACATTTTGCTTACAAGCGAAATCTCGACATTCAGATTTTCATCGCGACTGCCTCAGAAAAGTATACTGAACAGTATAAAATCATCTGCCCAGCTGACTCTGCGCGGTTCGTTGGCGCTCTGTTTAGCAATTTTAAAGGTTTGATCCATTATCGAGACGCCAAACTTACTAACACAATGACTCCTTCTTTTGCAAGCTATGTTTGGGTAAAATGTAATTTATACAGGCTTTCTTTGTTGAGTGATTACAAGTGCAACTGTTGATCGAGAGGTCCCGAGTTCAATTTCCGGGTCGGGTATTGTGATCTAGTCTTACTTGAAATTTATAGTTGTAGGTCGGAATTCAAAATTGTGCCCGGTGTATGGCAATAGATGCTAGACCATGATGGACATCACAGGTGAAACGTGGGAATGTACTAGACTCGTCTGCCTACTTGTTCAGTAAATATTTCCGTGATATTATTGTTTTTAATGTACAAAGGGAACAAAACTGTATGTATATTAATTCCTATACGTATTTTGCATTTCTATATAATTTCGTTGTTGTGAGTCTTCCATTGATGACAAGCACTTTCGTTATGAGTTTACTGGGCTTATTGTTAGTAACAACCGACCGGTTTTATTTACCAGTGGACAACCGACTTAATATCTTAACTCGGACTCACATACATTTCGTATATTCGATTTGCCATAGTCAAATGGATCGCAACTTGGACTGAAAGGCTATTTTGTGCCTTTGTGTGATATTTCATTAAACTTAATAAAATACTTAGAGGAATAAAAAGGCATTCTATACATTTTACGGACTTGGCTACCCTATTATAAAATAACGCTAATCGTTGCCAGGTTTGTTATCTCAGTTTAACCCCATTTTTGTACAGTATACTTAATTACATGCGCCGGAAATTAAAATCTTACTATGAATTTGAGTTAAGTACATATATGATTATAATTATGTATATGTACCGGCTTAACTCACGTGCGTTTTTCGACATGGCCCAATGGATGTATGGGACAGTAAGATTATCGTGTAGTGTCTTGGATTTCCGTCAAGAGTGCAGAAAACTGTGATAGAAGACTGCCTCGTTGGTCGACCGGTTGCAAGCGCGACTGTCGATCGGGAAGTCCTGAGTTTAAATCCCGGGTCAGGTACTATTGGATGTTTTTATTTTGGAATTTATAGTAGTGACTCAGAATCTAGATCTGTGTCCGGTGTATGGCAACAGACTCACCACCTATTCCATGGGACTTAAACGTAACTGGTGAAACGAGGGAGTATACTACATTTCTCTGCCTACCTCTTCGCGGATTACAGACGTCATGTTACTGTGTTTTTATATTTTAAAGTGAATTGTACGTAACTATGACTAACGGATACACACTTACTGACATTCTATTTATTTATTTAGGATATCTAGTAGACGGGGCTCTTAAAATTTTACATACCTACCTATATTCGAATTTGGCGAATATTATTTAATACTGGTATCTGAAATTCGTATAATAATAGTACACCACACTTCACAATCTAAAGCTGGTGCAAAACAAATCCCCAGTGACAAAAAGTTGGACATCTCGTTACAGCGGATCGACGGGGGGTCACTTAATTGGCTGCTTCGGGAACAGATCATTGGGATACAGAGAAGAATCTAGACTGCAGAGATAGAGCTGTAGAGGATTCAATCTGGTTCTTTCCTAAGGGAATATTATAATAAATATCATTAAAGCGTTCTGAAAAGTTTTCAACGGAAACGTTTCTGTTAACAGATAATTTTATACACATATATACCTACTACAATTAAATTCCCTTTTAAATATAAAGGTGAACATGTGAAACAACACCAAAATAAAATACGGATTATACATTTTTTATTCTTACGTCACAAACGTTCTGATATATAGACTGTCAATATAAAAGTAGTTCAAATTAGCAACATGGCTACGACGTTACTTACATACTCTGACCTGAAACCGAACCAGATATATTAAAGTATTAAATTAAAATTATTACGTCAATTTATACAAATACGACGAGAAAAATACAAAGATGCAATTATTTATTTGTTTACATCAATAACCTTAGACTTGAAGTACAATTAGAATATTAAATTCTAAGACTAAAAAAGCTGTGCTGTTGCATGCAAACTATTTTGAACAAAAACACAAGTTTTTTTTACTCTGACGCGGTGCACGCGAAACGGGAAACTTTTTCTTCTTTTGCAATACCGCAATATCTAAAGCCACAGATTAATATTTCAGAGGCGACGGGTTATGTAATAGTGACAAATTGTATTTAGTAGTCAATTTAAAAGCAAAACCGACGTCTTGTTCGATTACTAAATTAAGATCAACTAAGATACGTTACTAAAATATTACTAACTACTAATATTATTACACAACATAATGGATTATCACATTACTCTTAGCTAATTTCACAGCTTCATTACACATTTTTTTTATAATATTGTATTTCTCGGATGTTTGTACAAGTGTTAAGGGCGGTTATCTCACGGTGTCGCGCACCTAATCAACTACTGTACGTATGTAACATCAACTAGGACGTGGTATTTGATGGTCAATATGGGATCTAAAAGCAATTACTAACTATAGCTTTTAGCGTAAATGTGCCAAACATACATATTATATAAATATACTTTTTGCCTATATTATAGGTACAAACACATTAACAAGGTTGCAAATATATTAGGTAATGCATTCACAACTGATTTTTTCTTTTCATTGAGCAGAATCTGTTCAGAGCAGAGAATAGGCTTATACTATACGCTCTAATCTTTGAACGAAACCTCTTTTTAAAAACTCGATAAGTTTAAGGTAAGCCCGACCGTAATTTAATATTATGAGTGGCCTGCGAGACTCGCATATGGAATCGTAATAAGCGTACTTCTAAAGTTTGATAAACCTTAGGACCCATTATAAAATAAAAATTTTCTTTTAACAGTACAAAAAAGTACAAAAGCAGTAATAGCCTAATGGTTAAGAATTTAGCCTCTCACTCCGGGGGGTGCTGGGTTCAAATCCATGGCGCGCACCTCTTTATAAAAGTGCGTTTTAAGTTTAAATATGACTTGCTAACGGTGAAAAAAAAGGCAAGATAATGTTGTGAAGGGACAAAAGTTCATTGCATTTCAATTGATCAAATGAAGAGCGTCATAGAATGTCCTTTAACTGTTTTCAAAAACCATTTTCGCCGCTATGCCACTCATTGGGCGATACGTTCGTTTCCAGTCAAATGGCCGCCGCTCGCTGTCAGGCGCCAATCATCCGGCATTCGAAATTTAAAAAAGCAAAATGGAGGAATGCGCCCGTTACTAATTTGACGCGTGACGTCACATCTGTTCTGCGGCTGTCCGGCCCGGGTAATACGGAGCAATTAATTGACGACTGCGTTCACTCTTGTTAAGTTTTTTTTTTCTATTTTCGGTTTATTTATTTCGTTTACTAGATATTATATTTGTTGGGATTTTACTTATGGGTTTTTCTGACTTGCGATCCCAAGTGGTAGCTTGGAGTCTTGATTTGTGAACGGTGTATGGCAATAAGCTTGCCTCTTGTTCCAAAATCGGACTTATAACGTAAGTTGTTATACGTGGAAGCTTACTACACTCCTCTGACTACCTCTTTTGGGATTACAAATGTGATGTCACTTTATGTACCATGTTTTTACATAACATATATGGAAGAAATTTGTATAAAGTACATTTTATTCAAGATCTATTTTTATATCGCGACTTCGTTGCGTGGAATTTAATAAAAAAGTTATTATTCAGTTACTGCGCAGTGGTTGCATGCGCTTGGGCCCGAAGTAGGGACTTAACCAGTGGGTTCACTTTCAAGTCGTTTATGTCGTTCACAATCTGATTCTATCCAAACCAATAGAGCACCTTAGTCTGAATAGGACATGGTCTTATCCTGTGTATTCTGTTCACAGATCTGATAAAAGGAGAAGTACACGTTCTTAAAGCATATTTTATGCATCTTAAAGCATACTTTATATTTATTGTTTAAAAAATTGCGTAGAATTTTAAAAAGTCAAACGAGCTATCACACAGATACCTACGTCAGTTTCACCATTTCGTGACGAAAATAAAAAATCAAATCCAAGCATTTACCAGTGAAAGGATTATTCGTTCCCGTTAAAACATCACCGGCCCCTCTTGAAATTGAAAAAGGGGCCAATTATCAACTTTAGTTCCGTTCGAGGCGCCTAATGGAAATTTAAACACTTGCTTCCGCTCACCATGGACAACGAGAGCCCTAATTGTTCCCTTTTTAGTTCTCTTTCAGGGTTCTGCGCATAAGCTGCTTTTGTTGAAACCCTTTACACGAATAATGTATAATTTATATAACGCGAGTAACTCTAGAGATGTCGTCAACGAGTTGGCTCTAAAATAGAATTATTATTACGTATGTATGTTGAGATTCACAATCATATTACACATTTCTCATTTATAAGAAGGAAACTGTAAGCGATATAACAAACGTGATAAAAAACAAAATAAGAATACTGCCTTTAATAATCTTAATTTTTTGTTTAATTTGATGAACTGTAAGAATATCGAACAGAATTAAAATCATACACAAGGTCGATCACAGGTTAGTTCCCCTATGACGTGTTTATACAGTGTGAAATGTATGACGAGGACTTATAGGCCTTCGTAGTCCTCCATGACATCCTTATGTGAGATAGCAGAGATGTATCCCGACTAGCTACGGAACCCACAACTCTGTCATGTAGATACACTCTTTCTGGGATTCTTTTTAGTTTTTTTCCTCACTTAAAGTGTCAAATTGGCTATTGTCGGGGCTCATTCATGTGGACATCGGTCGGATACGTTCTTTTCGGATTTTTCACTGTAAAGGAGAATACTTGAACAGAACTTTTAAATCATGGTGAACAATACTATTCTAATTTTAAGCATTATAATAACAATACGAGTACCTACTTACACAAACAAGTACAATAATGTATATATACCTATTTCTGAATATTATGAAAACTGTAAAGATCATTATACATATATTTAAAATCATTGTATTCTGTTCATCAAACTGCTTATCATACATATACCTATATATAAATAAGTAATCAGCAATTTTCTTATTCCGCTATTATTAATAGTTTAGAAGTAAATAATTAGCTTCGAAAGAAAGAGAACTCCTGGTTCTCCTCAGTGTGAATACTACAGCCTTAAGTATATTTTATAACATTCTTGATTAAGCGATTACTTATTGTTCGATTTTCATGTGGCGAAATATTAAGTAAATCGTTGCTTTGAACGCGTGTTATAGATTCTATAGCTTTTTCGTAGCCGTCAGGCGAGCCGTGCAATATCATGAGAGCTTTATAGGGTACGAAAACCACAAAAGCACCATAAAATAATTCGACAATAGAGGTTGCACTCATTCTAACATTAATGTACATTCAACATACCTATCACCGACAGTTTATTACTAAATTTATAATTCATTTATTTTAATGTTTAATTTATGACCCTTTTTTAATGCCCGTAATAAAGTATGCTGTGTGATTTTATTTACAAACAAATGACGGCGATTCGCGTATTAAAAGAATTAACGGAATCAGTACTGGAAAGACAGTCTCGTTGGTCGAATGGTTGCAAGTACTATTACTGATCGAGAGGTCCTGGCTTCGACCCCTGTGTCGCGTACTAACATGAAATTTTCAAAAATAAGTTGGTTACTAAAATAGCGGCCAGCATAGTGGGTAGGTAACAGCAAATATTATACGTGAAACACAAATTATTATTTGAATAAACTTTAAATAATTCACTAAGTAAATCATTCAATTATTTAAAATTTATTGCAATATACTGTTCCGTAATTGGTTAAATAATTTAGTCGAATATTTGTACTTCATTGTTTTTAAATAAATGTTACATATTATATTATAATATGATCTATTTTAACTTAATTATAAGCTTTCGGTGTAATAAGAAGAGCAAACAATAACAATGTTTGCTGATATACAGAAACAAAACCTATCTACCTCAAGTTAAAACAACTTTATAATTTTAATACTAATTGGAGACTTAACGTCACAATTTCGTATATATTATATCACTCGATCTGTTTAGAGACTTCATTTTCCCCAACAAATCAATGACACTGTTATGAAGAAGCATATACACACATTATTAATTATTGGATCAATTCTTTAAGCTATTGATAAAATCACTTTTGATTATAAATAGAAAATTATATTATCGAAATAATTTATCTCATAAGTAATTTGATTGACAGATCCGTAAAAGTAATATCGGATAATCCGGCTATCGCTAATCGAATCTTGATACAAAAGGGGAATTAGAATAATGTTAGTTTGACGTGAAATCAACGGTTTTAGAAGGGTTCTCACCCCCGCAGAGAGATAAAGAAAAGTTTATAGAAACAAAGCGGGTTATTCAACGTTCAAACTGTTATATCGTGGTTCGATGTGATTGACAATCTTTTGATTTTGGGTTTTTACCCAACGTAGGTAATATTCACATGTATTTAAAAGCATCATTACTTTCCTTTAAATGTGCCAAGAAAATACATAATATGTAATTGATAAATATTGATTTATCACGTCATTGACCTTGCAACGAAAATTGTAATATATATTATATATTATGTAGAATGTGTATGCATCATTTTATATACATATTTATTTGAAGTGTGCTGCCATAAGCCTTATATGGTACGTAGCATATGGTGAATCTAGCTTTTGTCTCTGGTAATCAGCGTGCGCATCTAAAGCAACTTATGCGTACTAATAATAATTACTGTTATAATATCTAGTTTAGTTCTCGTGTTATCATTTAGTATTGGATTAATAGTCTAAGTCAAGTCTAGTATTAACAGAAGTAACTGAAGCTAATAGTCCTCTTAAGGTTCATTCGAAATTGATTTCAAAAGACCATAGGTAAGAGCCACTTATTACTATCGACTCATCATTTGTTACTCTCATCGCATAAAAAAATATATGAAAATACGTGTGACATAAATTTTAAGCGTTAGAGAATAATAAACAAGACCTTTAATTACGGAAACAGACACGGATGGTGCGTACGGGACCTAATATTACAATATCAAGGCGTCTTCACTTCAATAAGTAATAACGTGTCATAACAATATGTTAACTTAGCCCTTTGTGCCCTCCGATTACTCTGTATTTTTTATGTATATGCCCTAATAGCGTCTAATATGTGATTTCGTCTACATGTAAATCAATTTATCAATAAAATATGTTTTTTTCATACTCGTATCATAAAAACCACAACGAAATGAATTTACACATGACTATAACAAAGAATTCTTAATATGAATTCAAAATGTCACAATTTTCACAATTGTAACCCCCATTCGTTCGGATCCACTGCTGTACCATGCGGTTTTGTAATAACATCCACCATTCCTAAATATATGACATTCCACTGACAAAAAGACTAACATCGTACACGTAGCAAGAGTAAGTCGAAAGCGATTGGGCGGACCGAGTCAATCTGCTTCAACAATAACCCACCGGACGGAACCATTGTCAGCCAGCGAAGGGTTTATCAAATCGAAAATACGAGTAATTCGACCCTACTTTTACTACAAAATCCAATTTTACGTCTAAAACACTTCAAATAATCTACGTGTCGTCGCAAATTCGTTAACTTGTCCTCAGATGTATTCATAACGAGCAATGTACTGTAAAGACTGTTGTGTTACTAAAATGTGGTTACGCCTGGTAGTTATGTCAACGGACGGCATGCCCTTTCATTTATTTTGCCCTCCAAATTATATTGTATTTATGTACACTCAAAGTTCACAACTTCCACGCTTGTTTATTTTGCTTCAGAAGTTAATAAAATTACATGGCTTAAATTTATGGACATTGCTTTAACACTGACAAAATATATGAAATATTTTCTAAAAGACCTGAAACATTCGAAATTGTTTGAAGTCCGGCAGCTACATTTCATATGTGTAATGTATAATTCTGTTAAATATCTGAATACTCAAAAGAAATTTGCATTTCAATTATTATTTTATTTGTAACGTACAAAACGATTCTGTACAAGTACCTACTAATAACGACTAAGTACTTTGTGTAAACCATCAGTGAACTCGTATATTATGGACATATTATGTATTTTAGCAATATCTTAGTTCACCTGACATAAAAATTTGACATATGTGCGTCGCTACTCCTTATTATATAGACATAAAGAATATCCGCCAATGACATCAATAAAATAGTACAAGACAACGTTAGCACTGTTGTTTCACTCCATTACAAGGTGAGGAAGTGCTGTTCATTGCCTCAACCCCAGCCG
>DWME01010541.1:0-10149 GCA_018244795.1 Parelbella ahira ahira
GCCGCCGCACCCGCCGCGCCCGCCGCGCCCGCCGCGCCAGCCGCCCGCGGGCTGCTCGTGCCGGAGCTCACCTGCGGGTTAGCATGTTATAGGAGGCGGCCCGCACGCGACATGTGCACGCGCCGGTGGAGCGACCGGCCCGACAAGTCGATCTACGAGGCGCGATGGTACTCATCGGCCAGAAATAAAATTCCACCTGAAGAATTTGCACCATCGTCTTAATATAAATAAATATATACATATAAACATCTCGGAATATTCAACGGGGCTTCTAGAGTTAGGTGCTGTGGCACCCGAGCGACTTACCCCCGACTTATGTATATGCTTGTACGAATGATCTTATATCCCTAGGCCCGGGGCGAGTACCTATCTCACTTTGTTATATAAATATTTGTCCCAAAGGAAATCAAGTCAAAAATCATAAAAAAATTTCAACGAATTGCCGAATACTTTGATGTTGCCGTTACATTACAATAAAAAAAAACTGTATTTAAACTATGTATTTCCAAGTACGGGTAACCCTCCTATCGGCATCCTATAATATAACACAATAAGAAAACTACAAAAATCTTTGTGCACAGAATAAATAAGATAGAAAAATATAAACTCCTCTTACAACACGGCATTTTCTGGGAACCTAGCTACCGTGTTATAGAAGGGTTACGTGTATACAGAATGAGCGATAAATCACGTGATATATTGGTAGACGGCATTTATTATATGATTTAAGGCCTCGTTGGTCGAGTGGTTGCAATTGTGACTGCCGATCGAGAGGTCCTGAGTTCAAACCCCGGGTCAGGTGCTGTTGGATTTTTCTAATTTAGAATTTCTAGTAGTGACTGGGAGTCTGGAATTGTGCCCGGTGTACGGCAATAGGCTCACCACCTGTTCCTTGGGACTTAAACGTAAATGGTGAAACATAGGGAGTGAACTATACTCCTCTGCCTAACCCTTCGTTGATTACAGGCGTGATGTTACGTTTTTTATGTATTATACTAATTTCGTTCTAATAAGTATAAAACTAAAGATCAGATTTAATAACCCCCACGCCGCTCCTCTTGATCCTTAAGATCCTGTTAGATTTGTGACAAATGTATCCTATACAAATGAAGAATACCGCGAGGCAGTTCGTGCGCGTGCTTGTGCTTGTGCTAATGACAGTGTGCAATACGTTTATTCTACTTATTGGTTTATACTATAGCTAATTGTTTCTGGGGATTGTATTTAAATGAAGATAGTTTTGTGTGATATGTGGTAATCAAGATATGTGGTGAATAACATGATGGAGTATGTAGCGTTTTCTTCACATTTTAATCTCTTTCACACTCTTGCACCGCCTTCCCTGCTGTCCGTAGACGGCCAGGGCATTTAGCCGTGCCTAGGCAGGCCGCATCATTCCTCGATCTGCCAGGGCATGTTTTAGTCACCTCTTACGACACCAACGATATGATTTACGACACGACGTGGAGTCAGGAATGTATTCTTTCTCCAATCTGACACGCATATCATTTACCAATCAATCTCCCCCGTGCGGAGGAGAGTCCACATTCATAGGTCTCTTCGAATCAGAGTCTGTCTACTTAGGGTTCACACGGCTGGACGCTCAGATGTTCCAAGCTACTAGTAAAGTAGTCAGCCAAAAGCATTACCACAAAGCCCAGAGACCGTCGGACAGGAAGAGTTCGATTTAGAACAGAAAAGCGAATGCCATCGCTACTAGACCTGCTGGTGCGGGGGCGGGTGGATGCGCGGCGGCTGCAGCGTGGAGTTGAGCATGGGCACGCGCACCGCGGCGCGGCGCGGCTTGGGCGGGCGCGGGGCCGCCCGCACCAGCGCCGCGCCCGTCGCCGCGCCCGGCGCGCTCAGCGCCTGGTTCAGCAGCCGCGGCGGCGCCGACCGCACGCCCGCGCCCTGCAACGCGCACATAAGCGTTAATATTACTCGCTACAGAAGTAGGTTTAATTACGATGATTTCCTTCGCCGTTATAGCCAGCATGTCTAATCTTAAATGCACAATTTTTGTAAAAAGACACACACCAGCATTGAACTCAGGACCCCAGTGTGAGAGGCAGAATTCCAAATCACTGCTTCAATAATAAATATATGTATATTGACATTAATATCCATAAATGCAATATTAAAGTAAATATATCACACAATAATTTGAATGATATAAAAAATAAATAAATATTTTTATTGGACTGTATTATGACAATTTGCGACATGTGGTGACATTTGTTCACAAACAATAAGAAAGAATTTAGTGTCATACCAAATATCTGGCTGAATATCAACTAAAATGTGAGCCTTGTTTATGGGAATCAACAATCTATCTAACACATGAAGACACACCCATGTTTTACATTAACTATTGTTGTCTTTCTGAAACTGAAGGTCTTACAGGTACTAAAATACCAATCCAGTTACTTACACTTTGTTGGTTAATGTATGAATGCATCACGACTTGTTGATGCTGTATTTGTTGAGGTTGAATATGTTGCTGATGCTGCTGTTGTTGCTGGAGTTGATGTTGTAGCTGTTGTTGCTGCTGCTGTAATTGCTGCTGCTGCTGTTGTAACTGCTGCTGCTGCTGCTGTAACTGTTGCTGCTGCTGCTGCTGTTGTTGTAATTGTTGGAGGTGCATATGCTGCTGATGCTGTTGCTGAAGGTGTTGCATTTGCATACGAGGTAGCTGTTGCTGTTGTTGCTGGGAAGACTGAAAAAGACATACATATATTATAATAAGAAAAAATAATTGTTCATAAAGCAATTTAAGATACCCGTCTTTCTAAATACAATAGCCAGCGCTCGTACTTACGGCGTGTGAGGCACTAGAAATAGGCAATATAGATCGAAACGAGGTAACTTTAGAATTTTTTTCATATATTTCCATATAAAACCTAGACATCAGCTTTTGCAGGGATTGTTTCAAATACCGTTTAATTACTGCATTATTTTATTACATAAAAGGTGACAATAGTACAAGCGTAATGTTTAGAAAGCGGAAAGGTAAAGCCGCTAATACCTTTTTTTTTCTTTCAATATTATCTGTACAGTAGTACTAGACAAATTAAGCTCTTGTTTTGTTTTACAATTTTAGGTTTACTTTCATTGTAATAATCATCTATGTTACTTTCTACTTCAATTAACCATTTTTAAATCGTTTAGATACCATAGTAGAAATTAAGTTTTATTGAATTCGTATAGGTAGGTAATAAACAAAAATAGTCATAGCAAAATAATCTAAAACAAGTTTTGATTGTCCGTAGTGCAGCACGTCTCAAAAACGTGCAGAGGATGTCGCGCACTCCTTCGCCTGGAATGAGATCTCCACTCACGCTGATTGTACCCAGAGCTCCACGAAGGAGTTCTCGTGTCACGTAAATAGTAGATGTATCTTTGTGAAATAGTGTCAGGAAATCTCTTGACGGAACATAATAGTCCTACTTTACATCATTATAATGTTTCTTAGAAAAGTCTTTGTATTTCACAGATAAATCTTCATTATTTCTAATTTTATTTAAATACCCCCACGCCTGTTTTCACTTTAGAGCTAGGCATAGGAATGTTCACAAGATATACGTTTCTTCTCATGAAATAGTGACTGAGCCTATTGCCATATACCCAGGCCATAGCCAGACTCTAAGTTACCACTAGGAATTTCAGCTTATATAATAAATATGCAACTATAGGTACCTCATCCGGATCGGAACTAGGAGCACTCGATCAACATTTGCGCTTGTAACCACTAGACATATGACTCAAAAATTTGAAAGTAGCAATATTCTTACTGATTGTGGCGATGGGACGTGCTGAGCCGGCTGCGGGGGCGGCGGCTGCGGCGGCGGCGGCTGCGCGGGGTGGATCACGGTCGGCTGCGACAGCACATGGGCTGGATTTACTAGCTGCTAAAATACAGTAAAAACACACTTATATTTTTTATTATGAAAAGGTGTTATTTATGGAAAAATCTGTTTTTCCAAAAATAATATTTTATTAACATAATACATGATT
The DNA here is from genome assembly GCA_018244795.1 of Parelbella ahira ahira. NCBI lineage: Eukaryota > Metazoa > Arthropoda > Insecta > Lepidoptera > Hesperiidae > Parelbella > Parelbella ahira. The sequence continues at coordinate 4,015 of DWME01010541.1, forward strand.
TACACTATTTTTAGTTTCTTTTACTATACTTACATTTCAAATCATTTTAATTATAATTCTGTGTAATAACCATCTTTCCATTACATGTACAAAGATATATATTTTTAAACATAGTGGTCCATTTTCTAGATCCTAGTCCATTTCAAAATAATAATTCTACAGGTACACTAGTTACTCTTACATATAACATGTTTTATGCCTCTAAAATATTCACTGAAATTCTAAACAAATATTCACTGAAAGAAACTTCGCTGTGTAATACTTAAATGTTGTTCTGTTTTCATCTATGCAATTAGGAGCACCCATAATATAAAATAAAATTATATCTTATGACATCATATTAGAAGGATGCAATGTAGAAGTTCATATTTACTATGACAAAATTTTGACATTATCACAACAGTTCTGATTGTTCATTTTTATTTTACATGTGTTATTACATTTAAGACAGATTATTTTTAAGTGGGTAGTATATTAACTATTAAGAGTCAATAACAGAAAAAAATTGCTTTGGCTTGTGTATATAGAAGAACGAGTTTGAATATTTAATAATGGAGAATAGTAATAGAATTTAAATAGTAAATAAATCCATGGTGCTTCTTTAAATAGTCAAAAATAATTGTTGTTGGAATGTGATGTAGATAAAGACTGCAATAAAAAATTAGGTGGGAATAGATTGTACTGAATCACAAACATTGATTTCTTATATGGGATGGTATGAAATTAGACTCGAGTGAGGATGTGGATCAGAGATTGATACTAAAAAATAACTAAAAATTTTAAAAGGGTTAGTAGAAATATTTAACGTACTAGTAGCGCACATTATTCACCTGCACAAAATCGTTCTGATATAAAGCTCTGTTAGAGGCTACAATTTGTAATGGGCATAATAAAACAAGCTGGCATTCCATGTTGAGTTTTACAGAGCAAAATATAGCACAACAGAACAGAAAAAGCTCTTAATATGCACAATAATTTACATCCACTTCCACATTTTATTAATGATTAATATTGAATCTATACAACATATTAGTATTTATAACTAAAAAAACATACAGCTATAATTTAATTCTATGATAATATAAGTAAAGATTTAATGCTGCCACAGCACAACCATACTAACAATACAAAGTTTTGCATTGTTTTTTTTTTCTACTAAACACAATTATGTTTGTACTGTATAATAATACAGTATATATATAGTTTTGTTACCCAGAACATTATACAAATATGAATAGCTCAACACTTTTTGTGACATTAAACAACACCAAATGTACATAAAGAGAGCATGAAAGATTTAGATAAGGCAGTAACAGTGTCACTGCCACAGAGTAACCTGTAGCAGCTGGGAGCAGCCAGAGCTCTCCCAGTAATTCAAGAATATCCCTCAGTTGAGTCAGTGCCTGATCACAACATTGGTGTTCCTATTCAAACAAATCATTGTTGTACTTTCTTTTAGCGTAATTAAAACTGAAATATTGTATTGTTGCATTTGTCCTATATAGAAAATTAAAAATTTCTAAAATGTCTGCCATTTATGAAATTACATAATGTAAAAATCCCTACTGAAACTTTATATACAAAAATAATAAGAAAATAATGAAATGTCACTAGCTTAAACACTAAAAGTCACAAATGGTAACATAATTTAACATAGCAAATGGGCACATAGATTTAAAGGAAATTTGGAAATTTATAATGAACAAAGTTTTATTTTATTTAATCCAAGATGCACATTTCTACTTAACTCATAATTGCTTGGTAATTTTTACTTATAAAGCAAATTGGTTTTTGATGAGGAATATGTAATGTTATTTTTCAATAAACAAGTAAGAAATGCATTAAGATATTAATAGTAACATTTCAATTTTTATTATTAATAAGTTTTACAGTAAATCAATCCCATGTACCACTTCATTATGACCATAACTTTCACATTGTGTGACTAGAAGTATTCTAAATAGAACTTACAGGAGTTATTAGATTTGAGTGCATCCATGTTAGATAGGTACCATTAATGTTTAAGTTTTGTTAACACACAAACTTATAGTACACTCCATAAGCTTGTGAGTGGCTCAAGTGACTTAAACAATAAATTATAACCCATGCTAAGCATATTTAAAAATCTAAGGGAACTGACTTTAAGTGCATTATAATAGGTAATATATCAAACTGTGTTGTAGACAATAATTATGACACATACATGTTGTGAGCGTTGTGGAGATGACTGTTGCATCAAAGATGCATCAATGATCTGTTGTTGCAACACAACCTGAGCATCCACAGGTAAATCAGATGTGTAGTACACCTACAAATAAATTTATACACAAATACAATACTCCATTCTCATGGCTAAATTATTTCCATCAATAAAATATATTACTTGTGAATACATTCAATTAATACATGTTATAAATGTGCAACAAAAAAAAATTTGGGTTCTAAAAATAAAAAGGTGCTAAATTATAGAGCAGTAATCAATAGGAATTAGAACAAGGATTTTTACCTGATGCCTATGTAAGGCTTGTTGCTGATGTTGCTGTTGCTGCTGCTGCTGCTGTTGTTGTTGTTGTTGTTGTTGTTGCTGCTGCTGCTGTTGCTGTTGAAAGTCAGTTCGAGGTGGAGGGGGTGGTGGATCATGACGAATTATATACTGCTGCTGATATTGTAAGCTGTCTCCCACGACTAACTGAGGTTGAACACCTTCACTAACTATGATATCGTTGGGCTGATCTGTTTGTTGTACAACAACCTTGAACATGAAATTTTGAATAATATGTAATACACTTAGAGATATGTCAGAAAAATAGTTTGAGAGGCAACTCAAAGTATATAATGTATATTGATAGTATGTATAAATGTATGACAACCAACCTGCTGTTGAGTGTATTGCTGGTCTTCTTGGTTGACTATTATACCATCCAAACATATATTAGGACAAAATCGTTGTATATCCTCAATAGTCAATGAATGTCCTTGCCCAACTATCTGGTAATATTGAGCCATTGCAAAATCTTAGCCTGTTGAAATTTAATAAAACATTAAGGGTCGTTTTTGTTTTAAATGTTAATCGCTTTCATATCGGGCGATATATTAATTTAAATTTTAACAACATTAAAATGATAATAAAACTTCCACAAATTAACCGCAATTTAATTCGGTTTTGCTTATTTTAATTTGTTAAGATAATATTTACAAGTTACTAAACAACTATCAAACTGAGAATTGGCTAAGAGATTACGATTTGTTTACAAGTTTTATCCCATCATATTCATGTCCTGCAAAGATTTTCATGAATTCTTTTATACTTGAGAATTTAGAGTTGTAATCATTTTATATGAATAACTGTTTGGTTGACTGATATATCATACTCCCTGAACACAAGTATAACAACACAACCAACAACTCCGTGGATCGGACGAACACTTCCACTATGGCGACGGTATAACTGCCTTCACAGAATCACTTCACTTCGTAATTTTAGTAGTCAAACTTTTAGATTGCGGTATATACGATATGCGCAAGGAACTGTAATGGATATGGAACTGAAGAAGCGAAAGAACTAAATGGCTTCGACTCTTTCAATTTCTATCCAACCTAAATCCTTTTCAAGGTGATGATTTTACCAATGTTTTAGGGTAAACGTTATATTTTCCTTACCAACATTTACTTCGGACATTTTAAATGCCTTTATAAGACACCAAAAACCGAACTAGTAGCATCAAGACCCTAAAATTTTAACTCAAACGCCAAATCTAGAAGCAATTTACATTATGGCGTGTGTGTCACTTTTTTTACAAATATATGTTTTTTTAAATGCAGTGCTGCCATATGTACAGTACAATTCTGGTGAGAACACTTCATGGGGATTATATAAATGTTTAAAATATAGCAGCAAAATTTCTTCAACTTGTGATAATCATTTTTATGCTCTATTCTATTAGTGTGAAATACCTACAGAGCAAGCTTTGTTAATCTTACTATTAATCCAATAAACATATAAATATATCATATACGTATGTTGTATGTTGTACTAAACTAGCTAAGGGGAATAATCCTTCATAAAACTCTACATATTTTTTTTAAATATCCATTTGATATAAGCATGACTTTTTAACTAAATAACATTGTAATGCATTCATTGAAGACTAAAATCTTCAATGCGTGCGACCTATCTGTTACGACGTACGGAGTCGAGATAGGGTCACTCACGATACCACTGGTCCCATAATTTAAGGTTGCTCAGGAAGATATGGAGAGGGCTAAGCTCAACGTATCTCTGAAGGGTCGAATCCAATTCGTGACAATTCGTTAGATAATCAAAGTTATCCACATAACTCAAAGTATCAGCAAGTTGATGTGGCAGTGGGCTGATCATATCTGACAAAACCAAGAAACGTTGGAGTATACGAGTTCTGGAGTGGAGACCACGACTTGCCAAACGTAACGTAGGACGTCCTGCAGCTCGGTGGAGTGACGATATACGAAAATTGACCGGCAGTAGTTGGATGCAAAGAGTTGAAGATCGAGCTCAGTTGTGTGCTATTGGAAAGGTCTATGTCTAGCAGTGGACGCTGACGGGTTGATGATGATGAATGTGTCAGTGAAGATAATAATAATGACATTGTAAATTCCCTTTCTTTCTAAAGTTTTGGAAGCCTATGTACATTAGCAGCTCTCCTCTTTTGTAAGCCAACATAACCTGCTGAGTAGATATCAGTCTGGTTTTCGTTCTGGTCATAGTACCACTACAAGTCTGATCAAAGTCGCTGACGACATCAGATTTGGTATGGATAGTAGACAGATCACAGTAGTGGTACTGATTGACTTTTCAAATGCTTTCAACACAGTCGACCACGAAATACTCCTTTCCATCCTACCCTATCTTAATTTTACTTCAACTACCATACAGTGGTTTACATCATATCTTCGCAATCGCCAGCAGTCAGTGCGCCTCGGGCAAGCATGCTCAGTGTAGGCTAAACTTTGTGCTGGTGTTCCGCAAGGCAGTATTCTCTCCCCGTTACTGTTTTCGTTGTTTATCAACACCATCACATCTGTAATTGATTGTCCGTTCCATCTGTAAGCAGAAGATCCACAATTGTACGTTCAAGCTGGCATCGGCGAACTTGCTGGTGCAGTAGGAACTAATCCGTAACCTGGAAGCGATTAAGATTTGGTCACATATGTATGGAATAGCCGTCAATCCTTCCAAGTGCCAGGCGATTTTAGTGGGTAGTTCGAGACTACTAACTAGAATCGACTACGTGGATCTACCTAAAATCGTCTACAACAATACTGCTATCCCATTCCAAGATACCGTGAAAAACCTGGGTTTGTACATTGATAGTAGTTTGAGTTGGCGTCCACTCATCACCCAAATTAGTCGTAAGGTCAACCTAACGCTACGGTCACTTTACCGTTTAAAAAACTTTCTTCCTTACAGAACTAAACTTTTGCTTATTAATAGTCTTGTTCTTCCCATCCTTGATTATGCGGATGCGTCGTACCCAGATCTAACTGAAGAACTTCTTGATAAGCTAGAGCGCCTACTTAACAATTGTATCAGATTTATCTTCAATCTTCGTAAATACGATCACGTCTCCAGTTTCCGAAGCCAGCTGAAGTGGCTTACTATTCGACAGAGGCGTAACTCTAGACTTCTATTGGTCCTGTATTCTATACTACATGATCCAACCTCTCCTTCATACCTAAAGGAAAACTTTCGATATCTCTGTTCAAATCATGACAGAGATCTACGTTCCACCAGTAATCTTAAGCTCGACATTCCCCTGCATAGAAGCGGTTTCTTTCGGCACTCCTTTACTATTCAGGCAATACTACTCTGGAACGCCCTACCTGAAAATATCAGAAAAGCTCCAAGCAGAAGCACATTTAAAAAGTTGCTCCGTTCCCATTTGATATCCCAAAACTGATTCGACATTTAGAACTGAGTCTTCATCATCTGTATACATGTATATTGTTTATGTATTTGTACATGTATTTATATATGCATCTGTATAATTATTTGTATGTGTATTTGAGTATGTATATGTATTTGTACATTGTATTTGTGTATTGTATTGCTTGTACTTGTATGTATTGTATATATTTGTAGGTACTGTATATATTGGG
>DWME01010542.1:0-10148 GCA_018244795.1 Parelbella ahira ahira
GTGCGCGCCATGGATTTGAACCCAGGACCCCCGGAATGAGAGGCTGAATTCTTAACCACTAGGCTACCACTGCTGATTATTTAACAATAATTTTAGTGAAAGAGAATTTCGAATACATGTGTAAAGTGTGTCTAGATGGCAAGTTAGTTAGTTAGTTTGGTCTAAAGTTCCAGTTGCAATGTATAAAATGATTATATATATGAATGTCCCGAAATCAGATGTGTTAATAAAAACCTGTTTATGACGATAACACTGATGTTTTTTTATGTGTTTGACTCATTATAAGTGTTATTTAGAGATATATATGTAGTACTAAGAAGTTATGTTTCACGAAGGAGTTTGTATAGACCGTGAAAGCAGTCATTTGTATCAATGAGATTTGACTCAATAAGTCTTTGAATGACTCCTTTTAATACAATAGAAAATATGAATAAGACGCATGAATCTGTGTATATAATACAACTGGTCATAAGTGTACAAAATCATGGGAAGCGTATATCAATAGACCAATAAAATGAACCTTTTTCTCGAATGGTAAATACAATTGTACTTTAAAGTGGTTCGTTGAGGTAACCTACTTACATTGCAATCGACACAAGAGATAAGTCCGATTCAAATGACTAATTCCGCAGGCCGCCCGTCTCCGTTCTAGATTTATACCCAGATAATCCCAACGCAAATACCGTGCTGCACTTGGAATGGACAGCATTAAAATAGAGTCTACCGTTTTATCTATCATTGTTTATGTTAAGTAAATCATTCGCTACGGATTTGAGTAAAAACATCTCACTTTGTGTCAATGAAAAACAGCGTGACGTGTTTTTGTGGAAATGTCTATAGCGGGCTTCCATTGATTAGTGCTAATTTATAGTCTACAAAAAAGTGTGCAAATTTCAAATACAAATCCACGCGCTAGAATTAGAATAGAATCCGGGTGTAAAATTTTGTATAATTAACGATTCTGAGATGTCTATTTTCGGTCAGTAATGCAATGATAGTAGCTCTGGAAGTGAAAAGCCCTATTCACGAAATAAAATAGCAGTTAGCGACTTATAATGAACTTTCAATTTAAGTGGTTGTTTCCGTGGGCTATGGTTCTCTGTTATTCATTAGATTATATCTATGGTAACTTTTGAACGAAATTCTAATGGAGATGTTGGAAGGGCTTGAAATATGATTAGGTAAACTCATCGTAAACAATTATCTCATTAACAAATTACAAAGCTGTCATTTTTTGTTTGTAGCAAAATTTTGTGAACTCGTTTTTAAAAATTCCGTACATCGGTCGTCAGTAAGCGATTTGATATTTAAAGTGACAGCTTTTTGCTTTAGATTTCCAACTTGAGTTTCGGAGATATGCACAAGTGTTATGTTCTCTGTATCTATGCATGTCGTTTGCGTCTCTAACTGGGGTGTCACTCGACATCTTACCTTGTATAATATTCTCCTGTATCAAATGTGCTAGTGTTTACTCTGTTGGTGCAATTTAATAAATAAATAAATAAAAATTAATAAATCAGTTAGATATCAGTAATGACAATTTTATAGACATATCTGTCTTAATAAACGAAACAGATAAACCAGACAAAGCAGACTCCTGCAAAAAACAACAGTCCACTGTCTCCCTTACAAATGAGATAGGTCCAAGGCTTATTCTGCGGACGCCTGCCGCCTTTCTAGATTTATCTGCAGAGAATTCAGGCACAAATGTTCTTTGAGAGTTTGGAATACAGCCAGTTCTTTATCTTAAACATGTTCTGTGCTGGGTTCGTCTCCAGAATTTTCACCATTGTCCCATCGAAGCTCTCTATCAGTCTTGAGGGCCTGGATACCACTGCGTAAACCAATAGAAGATGGACAAATATCTATGTATAACCAATATTCGTAAAGTACTTTCTTGCTTGCGATATTATGACTTCCATCTTTAAGAAACTTGAAAATATTTGACGATTGATAGTCCTTTACGTTTTGTAGTCATCTCTTAAAAATGTCGGTTTCTTAATCATTTGTTTTTATTACAACAATTTAAGAAAAAAAAACAACTTATGAAATTTAGAAGTTCTTCCATAAAAAGACTACAGAAGTATATGTGCTGTCCACAAGTACTTTGAAACATATTGGTTAAACAAACGGACAACATCTCGATTACAGCATTTCGTACAACAGAATTTAAAACTCGTGGAAGTCCAGCTCAGTACTTTTTACTACTTCAGTCCTGTCTGACATCAGATATATTATTATGGGCTCCACCAATAACTCAAATATCAGGTGACTTATTCCAACAAATTCTCTTAAAATTCTCTTTATTAAACGATTTAAAAATATATGAAAAGGCTCAATATTAGTTATTAAAAACGTATTTTGTTAAAAGTAAGTACGAATTCGGAGTACAGAAAATTTTGTTTGGAGGGATTTAAATGACTGTTGTTTAAAACACATTTTGAGCATTGTATAAAATATATGGGCGACGCAATAAAATCCGGTCAGTGGCTCCCAAGTAACCCCGTGACTAATAGCAGAGAGATAATTAAACCACAGCCGGCTAGATATTTTTAAAATCCTCTAAAGGAATAATGATACTTAGGTCTGCTTTGCGCCAAAGGCACTGAAATGAAACTTAAAATTTTGCTTTTTATTTCTATTGAACTAACTGTTTTACTGTCGATTTTAATTATTTTTCTTTTATGAACAAAGTTGAAAACGTTCAGAGAGCAGGCATGAGTAGTCATTACTGCCTATGCACGTGTTAAAACAACTTCGAATAACACTATTCGAGTTGGATAGAGTAACTATTCAGTCAACAATTAATAAATATTAGTGACACTATTAGTTCTCTGGTATTTGGTACTACAACAATAAGACTAGGGTAGTTAGTATGTAATTAGTATACGGTTTACGCCCAAACATTTTTTTATAATAATTACGTTGTGACGGAAATGGATGCATTGGTGGCATTAATTGCCACGGTGGCATTAGTTGCGACTTTTTTCATATTTTGCCATTTATTTTTTACTAAATGAACGGAAACAGTAATGGCTTCTTAATGCCTACATCTTACATCACTCCATTGCCCGCCCGCCTTTGGAAATGTTTAAGGCCTAAAGGCATTTACTAAAATCTATATTGTTACATAACGATAACAATCACGACCGAGTACTTAAACTAGGACACAGGGAAATAAGAACCCTTAAAGACCATATAAGAGTTAGTTGCATTGATTTAGGTTACTTTGAATTCAGTTAGATTACAATAGTTATAAATGTTCATTAATTGTCGTAGTCTTTCTCTCGTATGCGATTTTAGATACGGCCTGTTTTCTATGCCTCATTAGGTATATCTTATATTAATAGTACGATGTGCTTATTAGAGGTGATTAAACAAAAAGGGCAATATATCAAACGCTCCATTTTCTGAAGCCCTAAATTTTAAGGTGTTCGAAGTGACCCATCAAACGTCTATAGCGTTGGTACTAAAAGGTTTACGTCGTTTTCATGACTTTCGAGTTAATGCTTGGTGTAAATAGACTGGGAGTTAATAAACTGGTTTAGGGCACACGGAATGAGGTGATTACTGAAGCATGAGACTAAAGAGTTAATTCTGTACAACGTAACTAAAATACATCGTATAATGTAATTAGCCAAAACAATCTCAAGATTCGAATTATAGACGTGTTACTATTCTGAGAAAGAACATCTTTCCTATGAGTAGTTATATTAGAATACGACGCCCTTGATATTGAAACAAACTGTTGGTCACTTAGCGATGTAGTCATAGCCGTTGTGTTTCCACAGTTATATCCTGGACAAAGTGCTTTCCGCATACTTGTAAGACACATTGACACGAACCTAAAATTGTTAATTGAAATCTAAAGGTACAAATAAATATAATTAGATTGTCTGTTTGTAATAATAAAATAATCGCTTTTTACTAAATGCATATGTATGTATACACGGTACATATATACCAAAATAACAACGGTTTGGTTCCACCTTTCTTATCCAGACGGCCAAGGAGTGGAACACTGCCGGCGTCTATGTTCCCAGACACATATAACTAGGGATTCTTAAAAAAAAGGTTGAATAGGCTTTTTCCTAGGCATGCGTGCTCCATCTTAGGATGCATTCGCGCTTTTCATGAGGCGGGATCGCGGCCAAACGCAAGCCTATCACATGAAAAAAAAGTTTTTGCAATTTTTGTCTGTCTGTTTGTTTGGGCCGACTTATCTCTGGAACAGCTTGACTGATTTTGACAGGAATTTCACTGGCAGATAGCTGATGTAAAAAGGAGTAACGAAGACAACTTTCATTTTAGAATTTTAGAATTATAAAATAAAGTAATGTCGCTACCCAGTACCGCGCGCCACTGATGACCATATGCCACCACTGAGCAATAACTAAACAATAACTTTTTTATTAAATTTCACGCGGACGAAGTGGCGGGCACAGCTAGTAGTTTATAAAACAACAGACTAAAATAAGAATCAGCGGTATACATTGGTGTTAATAATGATTTTATAAATGAATAAAATGTTAGTGTGGATGAATGGAAAAGCTTCTGTACTAAAAGGTTACAGATGCTCTGCAAGCTTCATCTCGGGCTGATAATAAATGAGTAATTAACACCCAAAGGTAGTCTTGGGAGATTAATCACTCAAATTAGTACCGCTCGGTGTAAGAGATATCGCATCGTACCGTTGAAGATAAACGATAACCGAAAAAAAGACGAAACATAAGAGCTAAAGTGATACGAGTAACCGAAACAAATATGGCAAAAACAGACTAATGTAACATAATACCTAACAAGTAAATTTATGTGAGCGACTGTACTTATACAACATATAGTTGTATATACGAAGTCGTAGATTTGTTTGAAACGTAGAAATGTGGAGAGAATACCAGGAGCTCATTAAACGAGGAACGGAGAAAATAGCGAGATATTTGGAAACAACCAAATTGTGTTAAGGAGCGTCTGCCTAAAATTTTACAATTTTCATGAATATAATATCATGAATTTACCTAAAGACATAGTAAGAAGAACATATATCAAGATTCGACACGTTAGCAGATTACAAACGATCGGAAAAGTAAGTTCCACTGAATGCGATTGACTGTTAATGGGTGGGAGTTTATGTTTTTTTTAAAGTGTTTCCATACTTCAAATTTTCTAAAGGATAAGCAATTGTATCCTCAATCTCATAAATTAGAGAACATGGTGGATAGGCAATAATAAATATTATAGTAATTAAGTGCCCTAAAAATATTTTCGCGCATAAAAATCTTCGACTTCTATACTATTCAGATGGGAACACAGGAAACTAGTGTATACCTTGTCTCGTGACAGATCTATCTTGAACACTGTACTACTCTGAGGTAGTGCTTTTGTAATGGAGTTAGTTTTAGATATATTTATTTCAGTCTTTCTACTGCATATGTGATCAGATAGGACATGAGTCTTTTTTTTGGGAATGCTAGCTAAGCTAATCGGATGCATGGCATCCATGTATTTAGGATCACTAATAGATTTAATCGCAAGCTGGAATGAATGAATGAATGTTCCTGGTTCATTTGGTCTTTTGGCATTAAGTTTGGTGATCTATCATTTGTACATTTCTGACTCATGATAGTAGTTCGTCGCTTAACCGCGCAAAGTGAAACAACTAACCAGTGAACATTCTGTTGTCTGGTAATTTTCATGTTTTCAGAGGTTCGCGGGAAAATTGTTAAGTGCCAGAATTAAGGGCGCTAGAGGTTTTTGAGATGCTAAGAATATTTTCCTTACTAAATAATATTTTTGTTAACACATCTATGTTGATTAGGAGAGATTTTCTGAAGAGTGAAGAAAGCAAAGGAAAATAGGTTGGTTTTTTTGTTTTATAATGAAATGGATTCAATTTTAGGCAAGATAACGTCTATTTAGTGATTTTTTGTTAGTTTTTAGGTAAATAGGCCAAAATTAAAATATGATTGGGGAACAGCAGAACTTCTCGGAAAGGAAAAAAAATTTATGTAAAGTTCTAATTACATGTTGCTCGAAGCTTTTTCTAACTATAATTGGTTTTTCGACTATTTTTTCGAAGTTATTATTATTCCCTGCATATTAAGACTAAGGTCGAATTTGTGTTACTTCACGAGTTTATCCGACGATATTGAACTTTACAATACTTTTCAGTCTTCAGAAATTTTCCTTACCCAAATATGTGTATCGAAGATTCTATGCAAATCGTACATAATAATGTGAAATACTAATATTGTTAATATGAATACAATGTTCATCCTCAGAATTACTGAACTTATTTTGTTGTGGAACGATAATGCGTGTTTAAATTTTTTTGTTTCAATCAATTTCTAAAAGTGCAAATTAAGTCATGAACGCGATAAAGGTTTTCGCACGAACGTAGCCTCTCGTTAAAACTAGCGTTTCACGGCCAAAATTTAACGGTTATCACGTAAAATTTTATAGTAGTCATAAAACTGCTATTCTATTTAGATAAAAACAATATCAACTGACTATTAAATTGCTTCAGAGCACTCTTAATAACATCATCAATCAAACACAAGAATATTATGTTCTTCGCATAATAATTATTATTTAATAATTACGTTATTAACTTAATTGATTCTTTATCAAAGACTTGTCGTGGGAATGGAATCAAGGTAAGATCATGTGTATATTTATTGGGTATTTTATTACGTTGTCTATACACACATACACATCATCAGTCTCTCTAAGTCAACTGCTAGACATGGGCATCCAATTTGAGATTTTTAGATATGTGGAATCATGAACTATGATCTAATCTTTTTCATTCTTAGGGAAGACCCGGGTTCAATAGTGAAATGAAAAAAGAATTGATGTTACCTTAAACGGTGTTACTACTACTGTTTATATGCTCTTGTCCAGTTATAAGTCTATATTTTTTTAAGGTTTAAAAATAACTACTATACTTTTCGATTTAGTTCTCAACGAACGCTAAGATTCTTTATTTTCGTCTACCATGGGGTAAAATGTGTTTCTGACAACTTCACTTCGTCCAATTTGCTCGTTGCCGTTGCATTCTCCTAGAAGTATTTTAAGGATTACAGCTACTTGGTTTCTAAAGAAGGGACGAATCATTGTCACATTTTCACTTCAAGGAACGCGTTGGTGCCATTTGCATTCTGCATGCTTGGGCATACTCAGTACTCGTTAACTCTGATGTCGTGTAGTTTATTCTACCGTCTGTGTCTTCGCTTCTTATAATTTTTTGCTCATAAAATTCTTTAATGAGTGCCTTGTTTGTAAAGTGTTTGCAAGCGCAATTGCTGATCAAGAGGTCTCTGGTTGAAATCTCGGGTCGTGCGCTGTTTTATTTTTCTAGTTTAGATTTTTTAGTAGAAATTTCTATTAGCGGCTCGGAGTCTGGATCTATGATTGGTGTATGTATGGTAATAGGCTCACCAACTGCTCAGTAACTGGTGAAACGTGGGAATGGGATTATAGGCGTGATGTTATGTTTCTTTCAAACTTGGAAATTGTTACAAAATATGGAAAAGTTCTGAGAATAAAGGCATGCATTCAGCGATTAGATTTTCTTAATTACAATAGCTATCTATTGTTTCTGACCATGACTTGAAATTTTTCATGTGAACGATTTTATATTTAATAGAACAGCCAGACGAAGGCAATTAATTAAATCTAGATCATTGATCAAGGCTCATTATAATAATTGATCAGTGAGTTTGTAAAATAAGAACCGTTCTGTAGCGATAGAGGTGACTATACAAAAGAATTCGCAGTTAAAAGAAATTCCTGGTTGTTTTATTCAGAAACTATTAAAACTAATACAAAGCAGTACAACAAGTAAATAAACGCCAGGGAATTTCACGTTGAATTATGGGATCATTCAAAATAACTTAAATGTTCCAGGTCTCCCCTCTATAATTAAATTAAATTACGTAAAGGCACAACTCCGTACAATGTTCTGCAGTCAAATTTCCTATGCCTATTTTTGTCGCCAAGCATAGCATTATGGTAAAAGAATTCCGCCGTTAATTCAATAAAGAACATGTACTTACCAGCTTTATACCTAATTAATATAACATGGCTTATTCTTGGGATTTTAGATCACAATTATTCGTATGCGTATTTCATTTTCGTGATTCGTATTTTTGGACGTCACTATTAAGTTAAAATTAGAATGCTTGAGCGTCTGTCGTCCATTCTTCAAACTAAAAACACGTTTGTCAAATTGAAAATCATTCACTCTTATTCACTTAACCATTATCAGTGGCTTACGAGTCATCTTTCATATTTCTTCTCTATTCATTAGTTACGGGTATCTCGAAATGAATTCAAATACCGTTACTACGCGTCGTTTCATCGCTTAACATAGAATTAATAATTAATTAGTTACATCTGGTTCCATAAATTATTTAATAGCTTGTTTCGGAATAGTATGTTTGATTTATTAAACTTTGGTGTATGCACACATATATAAAATTTTCTTTTCTTGTCATTTTCAATGACTTATTGATATGTGTGTATATTTTTGTTTTAGATATAACATAACAGCAAGTATGTATTTTCCAAAACTCCTATTTACGTTATCTTTATCCCCTGGTGAGCCTATTGCTATATACTGAGCATATTATACTTCAGTTATGTCCGTGCTATTACTGGTAATTTTAAGTTAGAAAATCCGACTTGGCCTGACCCAGGAGTAAAACCCAGAGACTCTTGATCAGTACTCCCGCTTGCAAGCAGTCGACCAATGAGCCACTCAATTGTTTTAAATATATAACACGAACACTTTTCCGTGACTTTGAGTTGGGTCAGGTCGGTGCAACTGTCATGTTAAGGTTTCCTATGAAAAAGAGCGGGCGTCCTTTAGTAATTTTGCTGTTTCTTCAACATCCCAATCGAATAAATGTTCAGATTAGTCCTTTACTTTACCACAACTCTACTAAGAGCTCAGTTTAAAGTTAAGTTTTGTTGTTCAAGTAGACCTTTGGATAAAGGAACGAAATTCACAATCTACTGAGAACTGTAATCACATTAGCCAAGTTTGGACACATTTGGACCTAAAACCAACCCTTTCAACTTTTCTATCGCAAAATCTGAATTGAAGCGGATTAATACTTTGACAATTTGCACCGGAATTCAGAGGTCATAATTTTCGTGTGAAGTTTTTAATTAGTCCATAACATGAAGTAGAAAAATGATTAGCTTAAAAATATTGTTCGGTTCAAAGAATCATATAATGTTACGAGTGCGCATGGGATGTGGCACAATAAATGGCATTGGCAATGGAAAAATCTTCTAAAATATCAGAATAATGAGTAGTATTCTTAAATCGTAGTCCTTGAAACTTTCTCATAAACACATTTGAAAAAGATACGTATCTGAAGACCTGATTTTCTGCCATGTAAGTTTTAACTACTGTGTTATGAACTGATTTTGTATCTTACCAATTATTTCCACAACAATACAATATCTTATTATTCTGATAAGTATTGTTACAGCCTTTTACGTGTTACGTACGCAATACCTTTGTTTGATCTTTGTAATTAATTTTGGTATCAATATCCAAGGTAATTCAATTCAGTATCTACGCACAGTAACAACATAACATCACGTTTATATCTCCTCGACGAAGCAGGCAGAGTTAAATGCCCTCACATGTTTCTCCCGTTACGTTTACGTCCCGTACATCATGGAATAGATGGTGAGTCTATTACCATAAATCAAGAGCAAATTCACACTCCGACCCACTGTTAGAAATTTTAAAAAAATTATGGTACCAGACGCGGAGATCGAACCCCTATATCTCTCGATCAACAGTCGCGTTTCAATCACGATCACCACTTGACCAATGAGGCAGTCCGTGCAGCGCAAAATGTACTCTTTACTTTTTTATTCTTGAAATACCTATCGGGCTTTATATTACTAATCGCTGGTACAATAATGTATATTATATATTGTTATCTGTACTGATATAAATTTTTTGGATATTTTAGCACATTTAATCCTACTCTGAGTAGGCGACGATGACCTTGTAGTCTGCAAACGTTATGTTTTCGTATCGTAATCTTCCTTAAATAGGGGCATCTTGCGCAATTATTTCGGGCTGCTTACTAAGATAGTCAAAAAGGATGTATAAATACAAAATC